>CM056997.1:226522957-226590049 GCA_029891345.1 Dryococelus australis | reverse complement strand
AAAAAGGGGGGGTATATATTTTATTTTGGTATTGATTGAAATTTAAAGGGGAAAATTCTTTAAAAGGGGGTTAAAGAATTAAAAATTTTCTAAAAATACTATATATTTTTTTGTGTTTTTTGGATTGAATTTGGGGGGAAATTTTTTAAAGGGGGAAAAGGGCAAAATTTACAAAGGGGTTTTTTATTTTTTTGTGGTTTTGTTTGAAATTTGGGGGGAATTTTTTAAAAGGGGGTAAGGGGGTAATATTTCAAATAGGCAAAATTTTTTATTTGTGTTTTGTTTTAAATTTTTGGGGAATTCTTTTAAAGGGGTAAGCAGGGATAATATTAAAAAAAGTGGGGGTATTATTTTTTTGTTTTATTGTTTAAATTGGGGGAATTTTTAAAGGGTGAAAGGGAAATAATTTTTAAAAAGTAGGGGTATATTTTTTAATTTTTTTTTTTTTGTTTAAAATTGGGGGAAATTTCCCTTTTTTAAAGGGGTGAAGAAGGGGAATAATATTCTACAAAGTAGGGTTTTTATATTTTTTTTGTGTGTTTTGATTGCAATTGGGGGAAATTCTTTCAAAAAGGGGTAAGAAACAAAATTTATTCTAAAAAATGGGGTTATATTTTTTCTTTTTTGTGTTTTTGATGCAATTGGGGAAATTTTCTTTCTAAAGGGGTAAAAGAAGGGCATAATTTTAAAAAAATTGGGCGTATATATTTTTTTTGTGGTTTGTTTAAAAAATTAGGGGAATTTTTTTAAAGGGTGAAGAAGGCCCTAATATTCTAAAAATTTAGGCTATAATTTTATTTGTGTGTATTGATTGAAATTAGGGGAATTCTTTCAAAAAGGGGTGAAGCAGGGTCAAAATTTACAAAAAAGTGGTATATATTTTTTTTGGGGTTTTTATTGTTGAAATTTGGGGGGAAATTCTTTTTTAAAGGGGGGGAAGAAGGGAAAAATTTTTTACAAAGTAGGGTATATATTTTATTTTTTGTGTATTGTTTAAAAATTTTGGGGGGAATTCTTTCAAAAGGGGGTAAAGGGGGGCAAAAATATTTTACAATTAGCGTATATTTTTTTATTTGTGTGTATTGATTGAAATTGGGGGAAATTTTTTTAAAAAAAGGGGTAAAAAGGGAACATAATTTTCTAAAATTTAGGGTATTATTTCTTTTTTGGTTTGTATTGATTGCAATTAGGGGAATTTTTTCTAAAGGGTGAAGTAAGGTTAATATTCTACAAAGTGGGGTTATTTTTAAAAATTTGGGGGTGTATTGATTGAAATTTGGGGGAATTCTTTCAAAAGGGGTAAAAAAAGGGGGGTTCCCCTTTAATATTCAAAAAGGGGTAGGCTTATATTTTATTTGTGTTTTTGTTTAAAAATTTTGGGGGAATTCTTTCTAAAGGGGGGAAGAAAGGGCATAAATTTACAAAGGGGTATATATTTCTATTTTGTGTATTGTTTTGAATTAGGGGAAATTTCTTTCAAAGGGTTGAAGCGGGTCATAAATTCTACAAAGAACTATATATTTTATTTTGTGTTATTGTTGCAACCTTTAGAAAGAATTCCCTAATTGCAATCAATAAAACAAAATAGAAATATATACGCCTACTTTGTAGAATATTATGCCCTGACTTCACCCCTTTAGAAAGAATTCCCCTAATTGCAATCAATACACACAAATAGAAATATATACGCCTACTTTGTAGAATATTATGACCCTGCTTCACCCCTTTAGAAAGAATTCCCTAATTGCAATCAATACACACAAATAGAAATATATACGCCTACTTTGTAGAATATTATGCCTTCTTCACCCCTTTAGAAAGAATTCCCTAATTGCAATCAATACACACAAATAGAAATATATACGCCTACTTTGTAGAATATTATGCCTTCTTCACCCCTTTAGAAAGAATTCCCCTAATTGCAATCAATACAACACAAATAGAAAATATATACGCCTACTTTGTAGAATATTATGACCCTGCTTCACCCCTTTAGAAAGAATTCCCTAATTGCAATCAATACAAAAAAAAAAAAAAAAAAAAAAAAAAAAAAAAAAAAAAAATTTTTTTTTTTTTTTTTTTTTTTTTTTTTTTATACGCCTACTTTGTAGAATATTATGACCCTGCTTCCCCCTTTAGAAAGAATTCCCTAATTGCAATCAATACACACAAATAGAAATATATACCCTACTTTGTAGAATATTATGCCTTCTTCACCCCTTTAGAAAGAATTCCCCTAATTGCAATCAATACACACAAATAGAAATATATAGCCTACTTTGTAGAATATTATGCCTGCTTCACCCTTTAGAAAGAATTCCCCTAATTGCAATCAATACACACAAATAGAAATATATACGCCTACTTTGTAGAATATTATGACCCTGCTTCACCCCTTTAGAAAGAATTCCCCTAATTGCAATCAATACACACAAATAGAATATATATACGCTACTTTGTAGATATTATGACCCTGCTTCACCCTTTAGAAAGAATTCCCCTAATTGCAATCAATACACACAAATAGAAATATATACGCCTACTTTGTAGAATATTATGACCTGCTTCACCCCTTTA
Source organism: Dryococelus australis (assembly GCA_029891345.1). Classification (NCBI taxonomy): domain Eukaryota; kingdom Metazoa; phylum Arthropoda; class Insecta; order Phasmatodea; family Phasmatidae; genus Dryococelus; species Dryococelus australis. Next base: position 226,587,472 of record CM056997.1, on the reverse strand, counting down.
GAAAGAATTCCCCTAATTGCAATCAATACACACAAATAGAAATATATACGCCTACTTTGTAGAATATTATGACCTGCTTCACCCCTTTAGAAAGAATTCCCCTAATTGCAATCAATACACACAAATAGAAATATATACGCCTACTTTGTAGAATATTATGCCCCTGCTTCACCCTTTAAAAGAATTCCCCTAATTGCAATCAATACACACAAATAGAAATATATACGTCTACTTTGTAGAATATTATGACCCTGCTTCACCCTTTAGAAAGAATTCCCTAATTGCAATCAATACACACAAATAGAAATATATACGCCTACTTTGTAGAATATTATGACCCTGCTTCACCCCTTTAGAAAGAATTCCCCTAATTGCAATCAATACACACAAATAGAAATATATACGCCTACTTTGTAGAATATTATGCCCTGCTTCACCCCTTTAGAAAGAATTCCCCTAATTGCAATCAATACACACAAATAGAAATATATACGCCTACTTTGTAGAATATTATGACCCTGCTTCACCCTTTAGAAGAATTCCCTAATTGCAATCAATACACACAAATAGAATATATACGCCTACTTTGTAGAATATTTATGACCCTGCTTCACCCCTTTAGAAAGAATTCCCCTAATTGCAATCAATACACACAAATAAAATATATACGCCTACTTTGTAGAATATTATGACCCTGCTTCACCCCTTTAGAAAGAATTCCCCTAATTGCAATCAATACACACAAATAGAAATATATACGCCTACTTTGTAGAATATTATGCCTTCTTCACCCCTTTAGAAAGAATTCCCCTAATTGCAATCAATACACACAAATAGAAATATATACGCCTACTTTGTAGAATATTATGACCTGCTTCACCCTTTAGAAAGAATTCCCTAATTGCAATCAATACACACAAATATAAATATATACGCCTACTTTGTAGAATATTATGACCCTGCTTCACCCTTTAGAAAGAATTCCCCTAATTGCAATCAATACACACAAATAGAAATATATACGCCTACTTTGTAGAATATTATGACCTGCTTCACCCCTTTAGAAAGAATTCCCCTAATTGCAATCAATACACACAAATAGAAATATATACGCCTACTTTGTAGAATATTATGCCTGCTTCACCCTTTAGAAAGAAATTCCCCTAATTGCAATCAATAACACAAATAGAAATATATACCTACTTTGTAGAATATTATGACCCTGCTTCACCCTTTAGAAAAATTCCCCTAATTGCAATCAATACACACAAATAGAAATATATACGCCTACTTTGTAGAATATTATGACCCTGCTTCACCCCTTTAGAAAGAATTCCCCTAATTGCAATCAATACACACAAATAGAAATATATACGCCTACTTTGTAGAATATTATGCCTGCTTCACCCCTTTAGAAAGAATTCCCCTAATTGCAATCAATACACACAATAGTAATATATCGTACTTTGTAAATATTATACTACTAGAAAAATTATATAACATACACAAATGAAATATTACCTATTTGTAGAATATTATGACCCTGCTTCACCCCTTTAGAAAGAATTCCCCTAATTGCAATCAATACACACAAATAGAAATATATACGCCTATTTGTAGAATATTATGACCTGCTTCACCCCTTTAGAAAGAATTCCCCTAATTGCAATCAATACACACAAATAGAAATATATACGCCTACTTTGTAGAATATTATGACCTGTCTTCACCCCTTTAGAAAGAATTCCCCTAATTGCAATCAATACACACAAATAGAAATATATACGCCTACTTTGTAGAATATTATGACCTGCTTCACCCCTTTAGAAAGAATTCCCTAATTGCAATCAATACACACAAATGAAATATATACGCCTACTTTGTAGAATATTATGCCTGCTTCACCCCTTTAGAAAGAATTCCCCTAATTGCAATCAATACACACAAATAGAAATATATACGCCTACTTTGTAGAATATTATGACCTGCTTCACCTTTAGAAAGAATTCCCCTAATTGCAATCAATACACACAAATAAAATATATACCTACTTTGTAGAATATTATGACCCTGCTTCACCCTTTAGAAAGAATTCCCTAATTGCAATCAATACACACAAATAGAAATATATACGCCTACTTTGTAGAATATTATGACCTGCTTCACCCTTTAGAAAGAATTCCCCTAATTGCAATCAATACACACAAATAGAAATATATACGCTACTTTGTAGAATATTATGACCCCTGCTTCACCCCTTTAGAAAGAATTCCCTAATTGCAATCAATACACACAAATAGAAATATATACGCCTACTTTGTAGAATATTATGACCCTGCTTCACCCTTTAGAAAGAATTCCCTTAATTGCAATCAATACACACAAATAGAAATATATACGCCTAATTTGTAGAATATTATGACCTGCTTCACCCCTTTAGAAAGAATTCCCTAATTGCAATCAATACACACAAAATATAAATATATACGCCTACTTTGTAGAATATTATGACCTGCTTCACCCTTTAGAAAGAATTCCCCTAATTGCAATCAATACACACAAATAGAAATATATACGCCTATTTGTAGAATATTATGCCCTTGCTTCACCCTTTAGAAAGAATTCCCCTAATTGCAATCAATACACACAAAATAGAAATATATACGTCTACTTTGTAGAATATTATGACCCTGCTTCACCCCTTTAGAAAGAATTCCCTATTGCAATCAATACACACAAATAGAAATATATACGCCTACTTTGTAGAATATTATGCCTTCTTCACCCCTTTAGAAAGAATTCCCTAATTGCAATCAATACACACAAATTGAAATATATTAGCCTACTTTGTAGAATTATTATGACCTGCTTCACCCTTTTAGAAAGAATTCCCTAATTGCAATCAATACACACAAAATAAATTATATACGTCTACTTTGTAGAATATTATGACCCTGCTTCACCCCTTTAGAAAGAATTCCCCTAATTGCATCAATACACACAAATAGAAATATATACGCTACTAATGTGTAGAATATTATGCCTTACTTCACCCTTTAGAAAGAAATTCCCTAATTGCAATCAATACACACAAATAGAAATATTTTACGCCTACTTTGTAGAATATTATGACCCTGCTTCACCCCTTTAGAAAGAATTCCCCTAATTGCAATCAATACACCAAATAGAATTATATACGCCTACTTTGTAGAATATTATGACCTGCTTCACCCTTAGAAAGAATTCCCCTAATTGCAATCAATACACACAAATAGAAATATATACCTACTTTGTAGAATATTATGCCCTTCACCCTTTAGAAAGAATTCCCTAATTGCAATCAATACACACAAATAGACAATATATTACGCTACTTTGTATAATATTATGACCTGCTTCACCCCTTTAGAAAGAATTTACACAAATAGAAATATATACGCCTACTTTAGAATATTATGCCTCTTCACCCCTTTAGAAAGAATTCCCCTATTGCATAATACACACAAATAGAATATATGCTACTTGTAGAATATTATGCCCTGCTTCACCCTTTAGAAGAATTCCCTAATTGCAATCATACACAAATAGAATTATATTCCTACTTTGTAAATATTATGACCTGCTTCACCCCTTTAGAAGAATTCCCAATTGCATCAATAACACAATAGAAATATTGCCTACTTTGTAGAATTTATGACCTGCTCCCCCTTTGAAGAATTCCCCTAATGCAATCATACACAAATAGAAATATTTACGCCTATTTGTAGATATTTGCCTGTTCCCCTTTAGAAAATTCCCTAATTGCAATCAATACACACAAATAAAATATATCGCCTACTTTGTGAATATTTACCCTCCCTTTAGAAAGAATTCCCTAATGCAATCATACACACAATAAATTTATTTACTTTGTAGAATATTATGCCCTGCTTCCCCTTTAGAAAGAATCCCTATTGCAATCAATACACAAAATAGAAATTATACGCCTACTTTGTAGAATATTATGACCCTTCACCTTTAGAAAGATTTTTTTAAAAAACAAAATAGAAATATATCGCTATTTGTAGATATTATGACCGCTTCACCTTAGAAAGAATTCCCTAATTGCATCATACACACAAATAGAAATATACGCCTACTTGTGAATATTATGACTTCCCTTTAGAAAGAATTCCATAAATAATTATATCGCCTACTTGAATATTATGACCCTGCTTCACCCTTTGAAAGAATTCCCCTAATTGAATCAATACACACAAATAAATATATACGCCTCTTTGTGAATATTATGACTTCCCCTTTAGAAGAATTCCCTAATTGAATCAATACAAAATAAATATATCGCCTACTTGTAAATATTATGACCTGCTTCACCCTTTAGAAAGAATTCCCCTAATTGCAATCAATACACACAAATAGAAATATATATGCCTACTTTGTAGAATATTATGACCCTGCTTCACCCTTTGAAAGAATTCCCTAATTGCAATCAATACACACAAATAGAAATATATACGCCTACTTTGTAGAATATTATGCCTTCTTCACCCCTTTAGAAAGAATTCCCCTAATTGCAATCAATACACACAAATAGAAATATATACGCCTACTTTGTAGAATATTATGACCTGCTTCACCCCTTTAGAAAGAATTCCCCTAATTGCAATCAATACACACAAATAGTAAATATATACCCTACTTTGTAGAATATTATGACCCTGCATCACCCCTTTAGAAAGAATTCCCCTAATTGCAATCAATACACACAAATAGAAATATATACGCCTACTTTGTAGAATATTATGCCTTACTTCACCCTTAAGAATGAATTCCCCTAATTGCAATCAATACACACAAATAGAAATACATACGCCTACTTTGTAGAATATTATGACCCTGCTTAACCCTTTAGAAAGAATTCCCCTAATTGCAATCAATACACACAAATAGCAATATATACGCGTACTTTGTATAATATTATGACCCTGCTTCACCCCTTTAGAAAGAATTCCCCCAATTGCAATCAATAAACACAAATAGAAATATATATGTATACTTAGTAGAATATTATGACCCTGCTTCGCCCCTTTTGAAAGAATTCCCCTAATTGCAATCAATACACAAAATAGAAATATATACCCTACTTTGTAGAATATTATGCCTTACTTCACCCCTTTAGAAAGAATTCCCCTAATTGCAATCAATACAAACAAATAGAAATATTTACCCTTAGCATTTGTAATTTGACCCTGCTTCACCCTTTAGAAAGAATTCCTAATTGGATCATCACACCATCGAATTAATACCCTACTTAGTGAATATATGACCACTGCTTCACCTTTAGAAGAATTCCCTAATTGAATCAATACCACAAATAGAGATAATACGCCTACTTGTAGAATATATGCTACTCACCCCTTTAGAAAATTCCCCTTATTTGAATAATAAACAAATAGAATTACCCTTGAATTGAATTCCTATATGCCCTGCTTCACTTTCGAAAGAATTCTATTGCAATCATACTAGAATATTATATTACGTCCTTTAGAAAATATGCCCTTTCACCCTTTAGAAATGAAATTCCTTTGAATTGCAATCTCACACAAAAGAAATATAGATACTTGCTGAATTGTATTTTCACCACTTAGAAGAATTCCATAATTGCAATCATTCACTTAGAATGAAATATCGCCTACTTGTAGAATATATCGCCTATTAGCCCTTTAAAAGAAATACCTAATTGCATCAATTAACAACAGATATATATACTCCTAATTGTAGAATATTATGCCCCTGCTTACCCTTACGAAAGAATTCACCCTAATTGCAATCATAACAAATATAAATTATACGTCTACTTTGTAGAATATTATGACCTTCTTCACACTTTAGAAAGATATTCCCCTATTGCAATCAATACACACAAATAGAATATATACGCCTAATTTGTTAGAATATTTGCCTGCTTCACACACTTTACGAAAGAATTCCCTAATTTGAATTCAATACACACAAATAGAAATATATATACCTACTTTGTAGATAATATGCCTTACTTCACCCTTTAGAAAGAATTCCCCAATTGCATCATATACCAATAAAAATTCAACGCACTATCTTTGTAAAATATTATGACGCTCTTCACCCTTTAGAAAGAATTCCCCTAATTGCAATCAATACAAAAATAGAATTTATACGCCTAATTGTAGAATATTATGCCCTGGTTCACCCTTTAGAAAGAATTCCCCTAATGCAAAATACCCAAATAGAAATATATACGCCTACTTTGTAAATATTATGACCTGCTTCACCCCTTTAGAAAGAATTCCCCTAATTGCAATCAATACAACAAATAGATATATACGCCTACTTTGTAGAATATTTTGCCTTACTTCACCCCTTTAGAAAGAATTCCCTAATTGCAATCAATACACACAAATAGAATATATTACGCCTAATTTGTAGTAATATTATGCCCTGCTTCACCCTTTCGAATAATTCCCCTTATTGCAATCAATACACACAAATAGAAATATATTCGCCTACTTTGTAGAATAATATTGACCCTGTTTCACCCCTCAAAATAGAATTCCCCTAATTGTATCAATACACATAAATAGAAATATATACGCCTACTTTGTAGAATATTTTGAAACCCGCTTCGCCCCATTAGAAAGAATTCCCTATTGCAATCAATACACACAAATAAAAATATATACCTACCATGTTAATATTATGACCCGCTTCATCCCTTTAGAAAGAATTCACCAAATTGCAATCAATACACACAAATAGAATTATATACACCTACTTTTAGAACATTATGCCCCTGCATCACCAATTTAGAAAGAATTCCCCTAATTGCAATCAATACACACAATAGCAATATATTCGCCTACTTTGTGTAATATTATGACCCTGCTTCACCCCTTTAGAAAGAATTCCCCCAATTGCAATCAATAAACACAAATAGAAATTTATATGAATACTTTGTAGAATAATATGACCCTGCTTCACCCCTTTTGAAAGAATTCCCCTAATTGCAATCAATACACACAAATAGCAATATATACGCCTACTTTGTATAATATTATGACCCTGCTTCACCCCTTTAGAAAGAATTCTCCTAATTGCAATCAATACACACAAATAGAAATATATACGCCTAATTTGTAGAATATTATGCACTGCTTCACCCCTTACGAAAGAATTCCCCTAATTGCAATCAGTACACACAAATATATTAATATACGTCTACTTTGTAGAATATTATGACCCTGCTTCACCCTTTAGAAAGAATTCCCCTAATTGCAATTAGTACACACAAATAGAAATATATACGCCTACTTTGTAGAATATTATGTCTTACTTCACCCCTTTAGAAAGAATTCCCCTAATTGCAATCAATACACACAAATAGAAATATATACACCTACTTTGTAGAATATTATGCCTTTCTTCACCCCTTTAGAATGAATTCCCATAATTGCAATCAATACAAACAAATTAAATATATACCCCTACTTTGTAGAATATTATGACCCTGCTTCACCCCTTTAGAAAGAATTCCCCTAATTGCAATCAATACACACAAATAGAAATATATTCGCCTACTTTGTAGGATATTATGCCTTACTTCACCCTTAAGAATGAATTCCCCTAATTGCAATCAATACACACAAATAGAAATATATATGCCTACTTTGTAGAATATTATGACCCTGCTTCACCCCTTTTGAAAGAATTAACCTAATTGCAATCGATACACACAAATTGAAATATATACACCTACTTTGTAGAATATTATGCCTTACTTCACCCCTTTAGAAAGAATTCCCCTAATTGCAATCAATACACACAAATAGAAATATATACACCTACTTTGTAGAATATTATGCCTTACTTCACCCCTTTGGAATGAATTCCCATAATTGCAATCAACACAAACAAATATAAATATATACCCCTACTTTGTAGAATATTATGACCCTGCATCACCCTTTAGAAAGAATTCCCCTAATTGCAATCAATACACACAAATAGAAATATATACGCCTACTTTGTAGAATATTATGCCTTACTTCACCCCTTAAGAATGAATTCCCCTAATTGCAATCAATACACACAAATAGAAATACATACGCCTACTTTGTAGAATATTATGACCCTGCTTAACCCTTTAGAAAGAATTCCCCTAATTGCAATCAATACACACAAATAGCAATTATATACGCGTACTTTGTATAATATTATGGCCCTGCTTCACCCCTTTAGAAAGAATTCCCCCAATTGCAATCAATAAACACAAATAGAAATATATATGTTACTTAGTAGAATATTATGCCCCTGCTTCGCCCCTTTTGAAAGAATTTCCCCCTAATTGCAATCAATACACAAAATAGAAATATATACACCTACTTTGTAGAATATTATGCCTGACTTCACCCCTTTAGAAAGAATTCCCCTAATTGCAATCAATACAAACAAATAGAAATATATACGCCTACTTTGTAGTATATTATGACCCTGCTTCACCCCTTTAGAAAGAATTCCCCTAATTGGAATCAATACACACAAATCGAATTATATACGCCTACTTGGTAGAATATTATGACCCTGCTTCACCCTTTAGAAAGAATTCCCCTAATTGCAATCAATACACACAAATAGAGATATATACGCCTACTTTGTAGAATATTATGCCTTACTTCACCCCTTTAGAAGAATTCCCCTTATTGCAATCAATACACACAAATAGAAATATATACGCCTAATTTGTAGAATATTATGCCCTGCTTCACCCCTTTCGAAAGAATTCCCCTAATTGCAATCAATACACACAAAATAAATATATACGTCTACTTTGTAGAATTATTATGACCCTTCTTCACAGCTTTAGAAAGAATTCCCTAATTGCAATCAATACACACAAATAGAAATATATACTCCTAATTTGTAGAATATTATGCCCTGCTTCACCACTTTACGAAAGAATTCCCTAATTGCAATCAATACACACAAATAGAAATATATACCTACTTTGTAGAATATATGCCTTGCTTCACCCCTTTCGAAAGAATTCCCCTAATTGCAATCAATACACACAAATATAACTATATACGTCTACTTTGTAGAATATTATGACCCTGCTTCACCCCTTTAGAAAGAATTCCCTTAATTGCAATCAATACACACAAATAGAAATATATACGCCTACTTTGTAGAATATTATGCCTTTCTTCACCCCTTTAGAAAGAATTCCCCTAATTGCAATCAATACACACAAATAGAAATATATACGCCTACTTTGTAGAATATTATGCCTTACTTCACCCCTTTAGAAAGAATTCCCCTAATTGCAATCAATACACACAAATATAAATATATACGCCTACTTTGTAGAATATTATAACCCTGCTTCACCCCTTTAGAAAGAATTCCCCTAATTGGAATCAATACACACAAATAGAATTATATACGTCTTCTTTGTAGAATATTATGACCCTGCTTCACCCCTTTAGAAAGAATTCCCCTAATTGCAATCAATACACACAAATAGAAATATATATGCCTACTTTGTAGAATATTATGTCCCTGCTTCACCCCTTTGAAAGAATTCCCCTAATTGCAATCAATACACACAAATAGAAATATATACGCCTACTTTGTAGAATATTATGACCCTGCTTCACCCCTTTAGAAAGAATTCGTAGTTTTCATGTCGTAATTGAATATTCAGAGGTATCATTGAAAACGTTTGATTATAGAAAATGTACTATTACTAGTTGTTTAATACATTTCCATCTAACTTTCACTGCGTGTTATTTCGTGCTTGCAAAAAGTCAGGAACTTTTTGATGTAATGTAAATATGTTTTCGACTTTTTGCAATACGCAGATAACACACAGCTAAAATTATTCACAACAATATTTAAAAAAACTCCGAAAAATGTAAATTTTTTATAGTCTTGCATTTTCAGTAAATACCATAAATCCGAAATTATGACGTGAAAACGAATAATTTCTGCGAATGGGTTGAGTTCGAGCGTTAAGATCTTTACTGATGCTAGTTGTTTGTGTACACTTACTTAATTGATGCTTCTACATATTTTATTAGTCTATATTTATAAAGCGTTACCAAGTAGATAAGGCGTATACGTTACCGTAATAAGAACAAACAGAATGGCGGGACATTGAATTCAGGTGACGATAAATAATTCCGTGTACGGTCAAAAGAGTTTAAAAGCCGGGCGAATGGAAAGTGCGATTTATTGATTTCCCGGTCGATGCGTCGTCCGCCGATATATTTGGCTCGGGTCATTGCGGTTTCCTGCCCTCTGTGTGCGATACTGCACAGCCGTCGACATTCTGTGATTTGTTGGCAAGATCACAATCTCTGCAATGTGCTATCCCTCGCATAAACTGGCCATTGCATTCAACGCTTTGCCTCCTATACGTCCTACGTTCCAGCTGGTTATTTATTAGTTTTAACATTATGGCGATTCAACGGGCAGGTGACAAATGGAATATCGTTTATGAATTATTCAAATATTAGATATGTCCTTGTATAAAACCTAGTCACTCGTGATGTAAACTGGAGCACTAATAGTAGCCTCGCATAGCTCGGGATGTGAGGAGAAGTTTTTTAGTTACCTGTTTCCGGGCCAACAGAAATACCTACAAGAGTAGCATGGACACTCGCATTTATTGCGAAATAGTTGTTTGCGCGAATACGCGTATCTCGGTAAACAAACGTTCTGCAAATACGAATTTCAGATAAAAAACAATTATATATGGCCCTATTTGTTTTTACTTTTGTCATATTAAGTGTATTCTTGGAGGAAAAAATTCCGAAAAATCGTCAAATAGCGTATTTTTAAAGTTTGCATACTTAGTTTCCTTAAGCGGCAAGAGAAAAGTACAAAGGTAAAGGCATAGTTTACACAAGACGCAGAATAACTCCGGGTTTGGCTGACCATTACAACTGGGATGTGAGAGTAACACGCATTGAGAAGGAGGAGAATGCAAAGCCGCAGAGTGATAACTCGTACTTGAGACCAGTAAGGCTGCAGCTACTCAACAGAGTGAAAATGTAGTCCCTTTGTCGAGTCTGAAGCAGACGTAGTTATTGCAAGCAAGTTTACATTACTTACACACGCTTTCCTTTGCAGTGTGTATACGAGGTTGGTGTGTGTGTGTGTGTGTGTGTTTGAAGTTCTGCAATCGGTGATCTGTAATCCGTAGGAGACAACACAGTAAAGTAAGTACAATACAACATTATACACTAGGCGACGGATGTGTCTCGTACCACAGAGCAAACAATTAAGAGGAAACTAATCAGAATGAAGCAGGCGAAGGAACAGCTTTCTTATAACTGAAGACATCCTCTAAATATGACATTGATACCTTCGACGAAGCTGTGGTTCGGCGTACTGTTTACAATTTCTACCTAAATGAAAAACGTGTTCCGACTGTCAAAAGTCTAAGACTTAAGCTAAAGGATGACATAAATTACCAAGGCAGTGATTCAACTTTAATAACGACCTAAGAAACTAGCATCTAGATGGCAAAAAAAAAAAAACTAAATCTCAGCGCCTGGTTTTAATAGGAAAATCAGATATTCGGTAAAAACACGTAGAGTATCTCAAGAGTATGCAGCGATGTAGAAATGAGAAACGTACATTTATTTACATGGATGAATCGTACATTTTGTCATCGCATGTGAAAAATAAAATGTGGAGTGACATGTCTTCCAGCGGTCTGCTAGCACCTGTGGCAAAAGGTAAGCTGTTAATAATGATTCGCACAGGGAGCGAAAACTGTTTTGTGATTAAAACTCTTGCATTATGGAAGTCACATCAGGCAACAGGGGATTATCACAAATACATGAATTAAGAAAATTATGAAAAAAAGATAACGAGCAATTAATACCAAATATTCCACCTGACAATATTGTTGTTATAGATAATGCTCCCTATCACAATGTAAAGGTAAACAAAACACCTACTCCCAGCTCAACTAAGATGGAAATGCAGCAGTGGTTTAGTAAGGAGAATATTTCGTTTACTAGCGACATGCTGAAACAAACTTTGTATGAGCTCATAAAGCAACACAAACCTCGACAATTGCAGTACTCGGTAGACAGAGTACTGGGAGACCATGGCCACACAGAACTTCGTCTGCCACCCTACCATCCGGATTTGAATCCGATAGAAAGCATCTGGGCTAAAGTTAAAAGAGAAGTCACTTCAAAAAATGTTACTTGCAATTTGACAGATCTGAAAAAAACTCTGCGAGGACATATTTAACTGAATACATCCAGAAGATTGGGTACAATTTTGCAATCACGTCCAGACACTCAAAAAATACTATTATGACAAGAATACGTGATTCGACAATGAAATTGATGAAGTGATTATAAATGTAGGTGGTGCGGATAATGGCAGTAGTGACGTTTACACCAATGAGTGACATTGAACAGCTGCAGAAGTACTTCATACCTCGGCAAGTAGCAAGGTCTGCAAAAGATGATATTGGCTCAAGAAGGGTCATATAGACGACTGTACAGGGTAGGAGAGGTGAGGGGTGAGGGTCTGAGGCGTGACGTGGCCTGCAGCCCTCCCATGCAGCCCTCCCATGCGGCCCTCCCATGCGACCATGCCATACAGCCCTCCCATGCGGCCCTCAAATTCAGCCCTCCCATGCGACCATGCCATACAGCCCTCCCATGCGGCCCTCAAATTCAGCCCTCCCATGCGACCATGCCATACAGCCCTGCCATGCAGCCCTCCCATGCGGCCCTCCCATGCGACCATGCCATACAGCCCTCCCATGCGGCCCTCCCATGCAGCCCTGTTCGCCCGGTCTTTATTCCTCGCGGCTTTAGTTCCCGTACGAGCAAGCTATTTGTTGTTTTTTACGATGGCCACGTGTTTTCTGTTGTTTGAGTTGACTGCATTATGCCAGGTACCATGTGTGCAGTTGACTGCATTATGCCAGGTACAAGGTGTGTAGTTGCAATTTGGAACAGTAGTTTTGACAAAACGAAATTGCACCGCAATTTAATAATCTTATCATAGGTTTCCGTAGGATGCGCGGAATACGGAAAGGATCTTTAAATGTAGAAGAAAAGATAAATTCAACCCAGATATGTCTTACATCTGCTCTCAACACTTCGAAGAAAATGATTTTAAGAGAAATTTGCAAGCAGAACTGCTAGGAACACCTGAAAAAATTATCTTGAAAAAATCTGGTATTTATAACTCAGTAAATTTGCACGAACTTTCTGAACACTGCTAAGATGAATGGAGGTATATCATGTGTAAAACTGAAGTCATGTGAGAATGGAAATACGACAACTTTTAGAATGCAGAGAGAAAAAAACGACTGAATAAGGAAAAAGTAATGCAAATCATGAAGGTTCGCTAATATTTAAAAAGCACACCATAACATTGAAAGTCGAACTTGTTTCACAGAGAAATAAAATTTTATAGTTGGCAAATTTAAGACATATGTTGTATTTTGAAACAAGTTTTGGAGAACAAATATATCCGGTATAGATATCTAGCAATTCCCAGATCATTTGGACATCTGCTATAATAAACAATGAAATAACTTTCAGCATCATTATAACTGTTATCATGAACTCCCGGATCATAACGATGTTACTTGTTATTATTTTCTGCTTCTGGTTGTTGATTCCGAATTGACATGGAACTGTTTTCTTACGAATTGAACAATGTAGTAATACTACCACTTTGTTTAAAAAAATTTCCTTACTATTAGGGAAAAGTACTGGTAAAAATGTATCCAGAAACCTCCGTAATATTACGGACACACATATTTTCTTATTAACGGATTTTCCTTGTATTTACGGAAGTTTCCTCGTATTTACGGAAGTTTCCTTATATCTCTTAAATTATTTTACAGTGACATGCGACGTGGTATTCTAAAAATGGCATTATTGGTGTTGACCAGAACATTTGTTTTTCTTCAGCAGCCCAAGATTCTTTGCCTCATCCCTCCCAACGGTTAGCATCGCCTAGGGAGGCTTAACTATTCTGTAAGTTTTGTGGCCGAGTGCCGCTTTTACAGTGTAACCCTGCCTGCGGGTAAATCCCGGCAAATCAATTTAACTGTTTCTTGAGGGAACATTAATAAACCCCTATGAACTGACGTGTAGTGTGTGTTCTCATTCGGGTTGCCTATGGAATTTAGGGGCGCAGACCCCCCACCTTTCCCGCTAAATATTCTGTGTGTTATGCAAAGTGTTTCTCAAGTATTTTAGAGTCTTCATTTACCTAAATATGGTTGTGTGAGACGCCCTAAGACCTCACTGTGTAGGTTGCTAAGGTATTGTATTTCTTCAAATTCTGAAGCAACCAAGGAAGGACATCGCATTGGCCGTCGGCACACGACTCAGGGAAAGGAGTCTGCTCTACCGAGAATTAACACTGCTCACTGACAGTGTCTGGCACTCTGGCAATACTACAGAGATTTTGGTTAGAAAATCCCAACAAATCCTTACCGCTTCCCAACCTCGAATTTAACCACTTTTGTTCCAACCACCCACCGTCAGTATGGCTTTATCTCATGGGGGCAACTGAGTGGTATCTCAAGGAGTCGTATATTCAAAGGTTAAAACTTTGTGAGTAACTTATGAAATTTGGCATATTTTTTAATCTATATTAATTTGATCGTACTAAATTACGAGAGCTCTTTATGTGTGTATACTGGAATTCGTATCTTGGTCTAATTCCGTACGGGAGACTTGAATCTCGGGAATAAAACTGCGTTTTTGTTCATGTGGTTCATAAGAATTGGAAACTATTGACTCTTGTGCATACACAAGTGTACACTTCTCACTTTTCATATGGTTTAAGTAATGTAGCAGTGTGTGAGGGGGCTCTGTTGAGGGTGAGGGAGTGGGGGGATCATACAAAGCCTCAGATATATTTTTTTATTGAGATCAAATACAAATATATGAAAATATTGTAATTTGATTTGCCGAAGGTAACAATTTCTTTGTGGCTTTGTAGGCTACTCGTGGTGAGTGTAAATTTATGTGATATTCTCCTAGCCATATTTTAATTTCCCCCCTGAAATTTTTATATGTAAATTATTTCATGTATAAACAGTTAAAATTATGGGAATCTAAGCCTTGGTGAGCGAATTCACCGAAACCCATTGTGTATATCGCACACAGCAGGGAAAGGAAATGGCTTTTACTCTGTTTTGGGTTATCTGAGCCACGATTACTTCAAGGAAAGCTGCATGACTTATATGTACACTGCACGCAATTTTTTTCAACATGAGTTATAAAATAGTAAGGTTTGCCTATGGGGGCCAGATTTTTGTTTCGAAGCGAGAGGGGAAGGAGGTTTGGGTTACTCACTAATTGATTTTTCGTAAATATTAACTCCAAATTACGTTCTCTGTGTGTACTTTACTGATTCACGAAGCATTTTCCTATATCGGATTTCACACAATTTTCGACATATCAGCCTTTATACATGGTTTTATTTATCGATTCGAATATCTGCTTATTTTGTAATAATGGTGGTTCTGAAAAGCTGTGTTTAACCCATTAAATCAGATCTTATCGGTGGCATGATTAGTATGTGGCAAGTTAACATAATGACCACCCTCCCCCCCCCCCAAATTCGAGCTAAAAATGTTAAAATATCCTTCGACGACCTGCTCACGTTTAGCCTTCCAAGCACATCGTCAATATTCATCCCAAAAACTGCCACGATTCTAGTAGCATAATGGCCACTCGTGCGATGACGGAATTTTATCTCGGATTATTGCTGTGAATGTTTATGTATCACATATTTTCAAATAAAGGTCTCGCAGCCTTAACATGTTCGCGACACAGGTCAGCCATGATTCGTACTCTGTGGATGACCAATCCTTTTGTTTTCCGAGCATATTTGGTGAATGCAAACCTAGCATCTCAGTAGTGGCACAGGTATTGATTGACGTATCAACTATTTAAGTCTGGTCAATGACCGATATATAAATTTAAAAAAAACTCTACAGTAGTGCATATTGACTGACTTTGTAACAGGTTTAAGGGATAGGATCCAGGATCCTTTAGCCATTTTGGTAGGTGCAGCTGGAGGCTATGTTGGTCGTTGATGCCCGCCATATTTGTTAACGTCACAGCCAAGGCTAGATGGAATGTTGAATGTTCTTCCCCCGTCATCCCTAGAAATTATTATAATAAAAATATTTTTATGAGAAATTTTTTAATAAAAAATTAAAATATTGGCCCACAACCTTGGATTTTTGATAATTATATCGGTTTAAAGTGTCGTTGTAGATCATAATTCCATCAAATAAAAAAATTTATGAAATATACTTATTGTCCTACAACTTCGGTATCCAGTGCATTGAGTGAGGTCTTTCATCCTCCCTCACAAAAACCTGTTACCAAAAGAATTAAATAAATTATAAAAAATTTGTAAAGCATAAATAAATGTAACTCACTACATCGGATATTTATTGACTATCTTAGAATAAACAAGTGAAGAGTATGTTGTCGCTACGGTTGTAGAAAACTGATGGTTTTAGCAGACTGAAAATTGTGGGTATGAAGACTCAGTATACACATGTGCCCATGCGAGGACGAGAGCAGCTGCCAATATGCAGCAAAGCTGGGTGTCAGTCTTGAGTTATCGGTTACGAGCGAGCACTGTCTTCAGCCTTAAGTCACAAACCGTATCTTAAATTTCGTTAACGAAGCACTGCTTGTGCAGAGACTACATCAGGGGGTTATCGCTTCGACAAGCAAAGGGTTGCATTGAATACACAATGTGCGTGCCTATCACAGTCGCAGTTAGCACTTTGTTACTTTGTCACAGTGACATTGTGTGTTTTTACCAACGATGCAGAGTCTTACTGTGACAATAATGTAGTGGCTCAGTGTTACCGAGTCGCACACAGGTGTGAGGAACAGCAAGTGGGGTACCCGACCCCCTCCCCGCAACTCCAACCAATCCTCATCACCCACCACCCCCCTCATCACCAACAACCCCAAGCAACTTCCTCATCCACCCTAACAACCCACTCACCACTCCTCACCTGACCTTACCTCTTTCAGAGTAAAAAAAAAAAAAAATACTACTGATTCTGTCCTGCACAGAAACCGCATTTTACCCTACTCCAAACTCGGCATTGTTCCCCTCCCCTTTCCTACCTCTTCACAGATCCATCGGCCAAGGAAATATACACTCCTATGCACCTGAATATTTTCCTATGTAACAATCCGCTACCAGTTCGTATTATTCAGCCATGTATCAATCATATCTACAGGTTGGATACATAATGTGACTAAGGGAAATTTTGATACAGTGCTGAAGGATGCTACAATAGAAGTATTAGAGGACTCCTTAGACCAACTTCGAGCAAAGATGCTTGTGATGTCGAAGGATATCAAAGAAGACAAGGATGAGTCCAACCTGGTTTTAAAACAACTTTCTAAATTACCTACAGAATTATAACATTGCATTCCTGTTCTGCAGTCTACTTTGTTGAAAGATGTGCTGCAATTTTTTGTGCAAATAAATAAAGTATTGGCTTCAAAACTTTGCTTGCACCAAATAATTTAATCTTTGGCAATTTGTAAAGTACTCGAGTTGTTACAATGTGTGTTTAGCATTGCCAGAAAAGAGAACTTTGATATCATAAAACTTACAAAAAGTGCTGGGCACATTTGTCATTTGAGCATGCCATTTTAAAATTGCGAATCCAGTTGATGGAAAGCCACCAACACCACAATCAAACGATGCAGGAATTTGTCAGTGAAGTAATGGAGTTGGTGGATAGGGTTGGGAATGCCTTGCAAGGAAGGTTTCTTCACTCAAATTCTCTTCCGTAACTAACTGCCAGGGGACAGAAGGTATTCTATGTTTGTGCAGAAAACCTCGACTCTAATTCAACTATTTGCCTTAGTGGAGCATGAAGAAAAGACCATAAGAGATAGTACAGAAGTATGACCATAGCGAAAAGTCTTGATTTGGTAAATCCACCTATGGGAAGTTTGGTTTTGCAAGTGGAAGCTAACTCAGGGCAAAGACTAGGAGATGATGTGGAAGTGAAAAATTTAACAGGTTCGCATTACACTTCAATTAATATTGCTCTGAGGAAGCAAGAGGAAACTGTAGAACGAAAATTTAAAGACAGTGCCAGTAGTCAAGTCATCACAGATTACGTTTATCTCAAACATATTTAAGGTGATACGGTGCTAATTTTGTGGGAATAAGGGGCATATTAGATACAAGTATCTCTTGGGAATTCAACCCTCGTGGATAAATACGACCCATAGTTTTGTTGTGGAACAAAATAATTGCAGGTTATGTGTGTTGGTACAAATAGTAAATCGTGATGAGGTGACTACCTCGGTGGACTTTGATGTTCCCTGTTCACTAATCAGTCAGTATTTTTTATAAGGCCTGTGGGTGTTGCATCACTCGAAAATAGTGATCAAAAGGATTTTCTTTGGTTGATGGAGGGATGATTTAACCTGTTTGTCAGGCCAGGTTTGAAATTAAGGTAGGCAGGTTTTCTTGGGAATTTGAATTTCGGGTTTTGTTGGGTCTAAGTCATAATCTGTTACTTGGTTTGAATTTCTTGGGTAAAATTCAGGAATCACTTGAGATAGCAGGTAAGTTGCTTCTGTTTGTTTTTTAGAAAATTATCGTGCCATTGCTAACTAACAGTATGAGGTTCCGTCTTATTAAGACTGAGTTCTTACTGGACAGTCATGAATTTAAACTACAAGCATTGAAAGATGAGTTTTCAGATGATGTAACTTCAAAATTGGGGTAAAGCTCAATCCAGTAGAAGTTGACATTCTGGTTAGTTCAGTATCTTATGGTGTCCCCTCCCAAGGTGAAGGCTTTCAGAAATTTAATTCAAGAGTTTGAACAGGACGATATCAACAAGAAGTCTTCCATTGTATTTGTTTGTCAAGATAATACCAGGGAAATAAAGGATGACATGTGATTATCTTGCTGTCAATAAGAAGATTTATGTGGATACTTATCAGCTCTCCACCATTGAAACGATATTCTTGCATGTAGGAAAAGCCAAATACTTCACGAGTTGGATCTCAATTCTGTCTGTTTGCAATATGATCTGCATGAGGATTCTCGGAAATTTTTGGCCTTTGTAATGCAGTGGGGCACAACCAATTGAAAATGCTTCCATGGGAGTTAAATGTGGGACCCAAGCTATGTCACATATTTTGTTTAAAGTGTTCGAAAAGTACCAATATGACTTCATTTTCACCTATATTGATAATGTGTGCATAAATAGTGAAACCTTTGAGGAACATATGGAACATGTTAATATAGTTCTGTTTGCATTGGGGGATGCAGGGTTTATGGTAAATTCTGACCAAACTGCTTGGGCGAAGACCCAACTTTCCACCAGAAAACTCGCTGAAAGGATTGTCTGGGGACTATTCAGGCTTACCAAGTATAAGTATTATATCCCAGATGTTTGACATTGAGTAGTTTCAGATTATGAGGGAATAAGGAAACACATATAGCAGTGGTGCATGAGCAAGCTAGTGCGGAACAGGTTAGAATGCCGCAATATATCCCTCAACATTATATTATTTTGCAAGAGTATGAAGGAAAACATCAGGAATGCGATGTTTTAACAAATCAGATTTCATCAGTTACCACTACCAGTTATGAAATCAGAAGGGGATTGCTAAGGTATATTGATAACAGTGCAAAATATAGTATTTTTGTGCCCAGGACATGTTATTATATGATATTTCAATATTATCATAACATTTATTTTGGAGTTTTGGAGGGCATTTGGGTCAAGAAAAGACACTGTCCAGAAATAAGGAAAAGTTTCTTTCGCCTGAAATAGAGGATGTTGATGCTTAGGTGTCCATATGCGAGGCATATCAGAAACACTAGGGTAGCTGGGCGGTTTTTCTGCCATAGTGGGTCAGTGCCCCTGGGTGAGGGTGTATTTGGATGTGTTTTGTTTCTGGGGATATGTATAATATTGTGTGTGCATGGGGTGTGAAAATAATTCAGACTTATCAATTTCATCCAAAAGTTAACTAAGCTGAACAATACACTCGTAATAAAAAGACTACATTAAGCTCATTTCAGATGAATTCTCATCCTGAATGGGATGAAGTACTGTACCAACTTGCACTGGCATTTTAAAATTTTACCAGTGATGCTGTCAAATATGTGCCTTCTCAACTGTTATTGGGGAGATCTGTTGTCACCCTTTTTTTATGTGGAGTCGTCATTCTTTTTTGGGGGGAGGGGGGAATTCAGTAGATATAGCTAAGACCACAGATGTATGGGGAGAGGTCAATTCTAATCTGGAGAAGTATCAGCATAATCTTGCAAGAACATATAAACAGACTGCGGATCAGGTGACTTTTAAAGTTGTAGATAAGGTCCTCTTGGAAGCCGAGTTTCTAAGCAAGAACGTAGATGGAGTTAGTGCGAAACTTGCTCTCAAATACGTGGGACCATTTCTAACTCCAATAACTGTTTTGCTTGATGATTTAAAGTTGTAGATAAGGTCCTCTTGGAAGCCGAGTTTCTAAGCAAGAACGTAGATGGAGTTAGTGCGAAACTTGCTCTCAAATACGTGGGACCATTTCTAACTCCAATAACTGTTTTGCTTGATGATTTAAAGTTGTAGATAAGGTCCTCTTGGAAGCCGAGTTTCTAAGCAAGAACGTAGATGGAGTTAGTGCGAAACTTGCTCTCAAATACGTGGGACCATTTCTAACTCCAATAACTGTTTTGCTTGATGATTTAAACGATCCTGCCAAAAAGAACAAGGCTCATGTTTTACAAATTTAAGTTTTCAAATCACATAATCTTCAAAACCCGTAAATCAGTTCCATTCATGATCATTTCATCATGTTGTATTTCATATTCATTTAGGTTTAGGAAATATTTGACTCATGTTAATTTTAATTGTGTAATGAATGACAATGATGGCTCCCAATGGAAATCATTGTTAAACATTGTTTTAGGGCATGAGTCGAGGACCAAATGTTTATGGCATATACCATATCAAGATAAGGATCTGAGAAGGTGATCTTAGGCTTCTAAGGTTGACATTAGATGAATGTTAACTTCTGTTTATCATCGATGTTTTGTTCTAGTGGAGCTTTGCTACAAGGAGCTTCGAATTTGTCTCGTGGACAGCTGTTTATTGCCGAAACCTGCTTGAACATTCTACGGGGGTATCTGCTGGATGGGATGAAGAGTACTCTGGACAACTTCTCGATCTCCCTGTATCCTGTTTGCTGGGATTTGACAAGTATACTGCTGGGTCATCTACAGTGATGATGCTGCAGTCTCCAAGAGTTGCTGAGAGTACTACTAACATTACTGAGAGTACTACTGGCATTACTGAGAGTACTACTGGCATTGTTGAGAGTACTACTGGCATTACTGAGACTACTACTGGCATTACTGAGAGTACTACTGGCATTACTGAGAGTATTACCGGCATTACTGAGAGTACTACTGGTTCATCTGCTGTGATGGTGGTGCTGCCTCACTGTTGCATCAAGAGCTGTGTCTTCACTACTGACCGATGCTGTGTGGAGAAGATTAACTTTGCTGGTGCTGAGTAGATGGTGTACTGACCTCGTTTGATCACATCTTACGGTCTTTCTCCATCTACCAACTTCACTTCATATTCTCTGTGTGAATGGCCATTATGAAGAGATACTGGATGTGGAGCTGTTCTTGGATGACGTCCTATCACTTCAAGAGGGGAGGATGAGACACGTACATCTCGTCAAATACAGCTGCCTAGCACGTCATGTCATGCGGTCGCCTTAATTAACATCGCCACTTTAATTTCTACCTGCATGATATTTTGCTAATATTTCTTACCTTTCATGAAAAGAAAGCTGGCAGTTCTATGTCGCCAGTCGTTGTAAAGTACCAGTAACGGAAAATCACCATGCCCATTTGTCCTGCATGGTAAAAATATTGCCTGACTTAGCATAAAATAAGTATAAAGAATTTCAGATTTATCAAGCAGCAGGTTCCTTGTGGACATCTTGTGTAAGGTGGCGTTCTGCTATTACTAAAGTTAAATGCACATGTTTGAAAAAAGTGCTGCTAATTTTGATACTCCGAACATGCTTGGAAGCGATATTAATGTAATGAATACAATCGTGCTATTTGCAGGAGACAATGTTGATCGCAACATTATTACAATCAATGGGCAAGGAACTTTTCACGGAATGGGTATGATAGCTGCATCGGCCCCAGGGCAGAAGACAGTGTACACTATCCCTAGGCACAAAACGATGGATATTAACATTGTGGAGCTTTCAAAAGTTCCGATAATAGATCATATTTCAACAAAAAACTTCCATCAAGATGTAAAATTCGCAATACTTCCGAGTCCTCCAGAATGTGAAAAGAAAGTGGATATATTGTGGGAATTATCATTTAGTTTCGGAAATGCAACGCCAGGTTGGCACGGGATGATGCACATTATTCATCAGAGAAACGAACATCCATGTCAGTCTTCAATCAGGTATCTACCAATCATAGACATGTATTCCGGGGACAAGACTTGCATTCTTTCAAAATTGGAGTTCCTTTGAAGGCTTGCGACCAAGCTCCACCTTAAGTATATAGACTTCACTATACAGCATTATGGTTCCTATAAAACTATAGTATTTGATCGTTATTCTGAAGTCCCTACCCTGAAAGACCACACACATCTGAGAAGAGGAAACAATAATTACCTCACTGTCCACTTCACTGCAGAGACAGAATTCTCTGGCAAGAAGGAGGCGTTCCTGTCACAAAATACCAATAAATAGAAATTGTTAGAGATGATAACTGATGAACTACGAAAAAGGCATTGCACTGTGTTCAATGCACCTGGAGATGCAGACGTAGACATAGTAAAGGCTGCAGTGAAATCATCTCTTATACAAACTACTACACTTATTGGCGAAGATACCGAAATTCTTGACATACTACTTTATTATGCACAGACAGATAGTAAAAATCTGTACTTTAGTTCAGAGAGTTGATGGCGTCCGTCAAGTATATGACATCAAACGTATAAAAGAAACCCTTTGAAATGATACATGTGTTCGATTATTATTCATTCCGTCACAGGTTGTGATACCACTTCTCGGATCTATGGCATTGGAAAGAAGAAAGTTTCCCAGAAGCTATTGAAAGGAGATCCTGTCCTTCAGTCAAGTGCCAGAGCATTTACCACTTGAAATCATACCACAGAATTGATATATGACCTTGGCTGTCAAGTAATGACTATACTCTATGGGAGAAAGTGCACTGAATCTCTTGCGAAAATGCGATATAACACCTTCAGTAACAAGGTTGCTTCTGCTTCTTCGTTTGTAACACCAAAACATCTGCCCCCAACTGAATCTGCTGCTAAACTTCACTGCCACAGAGTATACTACCAGATCATGTCATAAACTGGGGATGGGCCCTCCAAGATAAACAACATGTCCCACTTTGTTGTCGAAGAACATTGCTCCAGATAGTCTACTGAAGGTCATCCATTGTAACAGTTCCACTCACTGCAAGACATTCTGCTGCTCCTGTATGCAATATAGACTATCATGCACTACTGCCTGTGGACTGTGCCAGTTTGAGCAATGTGAAAATCCTTACAAGTTACTTCCAGAGTTATTGGATGGAGACGATGAGTATTAAGTATCTTAGGTGAAAATATATGATCAATCTATTGGGTGAAATATATGGTTTCGTAATTATTTTAAAACTTTAGGTTAGCCATAATTTACTGTAAATATCTTTAAAATGACTGTTATATCTTTAAATATAAATTGTTATCTTATCATAAATGTGATACCATTTTCACAGAGATTTCTAAAATATTTATGAAGTTCAGTGGTTTCTTAAGAATAATTTATTTAGCCCTATCTACCTTTGGTACCTTCCAAAGTATTAGGTAGATTGATAAAACACATTTTGGTGAACTGACAGTGACGTGAACCGATCTCCGTAGCCCTTAGACCGTTTGCCTGCAATTCACCAGGGGCCACAGCAGAGAGCCACACTCAACCAAGCACTGTAGTGCGTCGGTGACCGGCACGACACAAGAGCAAGTGCAGTGTGTGTTTCAGGTGGTGCAGCACAGCGCAGTGAACCGGGACAGTGGCCATGCAGCCATGGGAATGCAGGCATACGAATACAAGGAAAGAGTATCACTGTATATTAATTTCCCTACAAAGACATAACAGGGCAAGGGTAGTGACTGGAAGTTATGTGCAAGTGGAGAGTCAACCTCAATCGTAATTTTAAAGCCCTACAGTCATTTTCATACTATTTGCAATGTGTTTTATAGTGTATCATTACTACGTGTCATCATCCCCATTTCATTTCGCATGTTTGTTATGTATATTTTTTATTCAGTATGCAAGGGAATTTTTAAGCATGTAACTGCAGTATTGCGACAGTAAGTATCGTTTTGCACAGAGTGCACGTGACGAAAGTAGTTTCATGTAGCGCGCTTCGGTGGCAACTCCAGCGAGCGCATTATGTTGGAACTACAGTAGATGCCAAGGACTTCGAGAGGCAGGTCGTGTATCGTTCGGTTCCGTGCCCGGGCGGCATTAACATTTTACACCAGTTAATATCACTGCAATACACTTTTAATCAACTAAAACATTTTTCGCAAGCTGCCGGGATACCCCCTCTCACCATCTCCAGTGCGTTCATCTCCTGGGGAAGCTTTACTTGGCATAAAAAGTCACACACGGGCCTTTGCGCCATTTTTAAAAGTATCACTGCTGTCAACTGATAAAAGTCCGGCTCATTGAATGTAAAGTGTTTCCCAGAGTGTAATTATAAGTTAACGCCTAATAAATGTTACTGCATTGAACGAGTGGTCTTTACTGAGGTAAGCTGCAAGGCATGTCAGGGTACGGCCACTAATAATTCCCCCCCAAATCACATGTGGATTGGAAATTTCCTACCAATCTTTTTTACAGGTGTTTACAAGATTGTGTAAAGTAGCATAGGCTTGTGGATAGCCTAAATAACTCACCGCGTATCATGCATATCATTTTTCCACAAACTGCAAGAGGAATGACATCGCATCAGGGAGGATAGGTGCCAATGGTCGTCGGCTGCATGACCCAGAGTAAAGGAGAGTATGCTCTACCACTTCAACAGCACTAGGTCTGGATAGTGCCTGGTGCCCTGGGTATTATGCCTCATTCCAATCACCTCACCCAGACAAAATCACTCCTCAAGTTTCTAAATGTTATTCTGACCACTCGACTACCACCCCTTTGCCAGGTTCCTACCACTTTCTGAGCATCTGAATGGCATCAACTGGAACTTAATTTTGCACATTCTATATAATTATGAGAAACTGGCATTTTAATGATACGAGATGAAAATTATACCTGCTTCAATAGATTCTAAAAATACATCGATAAAAAGAGTATTTAACTACTACCTTTGTTTGAACTTAGGGTAAATAAATATTGGAACATGATGCCCGTGGGACTCTGGGAGTGGGTTACATGAGGTTTTCAGGGCGGTGATGGTGAGATATAGGAATGATTATACCTGGTAGGCGCCAGACGCCATCAGGCGACATCAATGTTGATACTGCATTTCTTAACCTCGGGGTTAAGGGCCTGGGACCAATCTCTTTGCCGATGAAGTTGAAGTGTTGACCTCCATCCTGCTGATCACTGCTTCAGATGAATATTGTTTACTAAATGATAGCCTGTCGGTCGACTATGCACTATTGTTGATCTTGGCAGGAAAACTCCTACTTATTACACACCCATATGTGGGCGATCAGAGCCTCCCACACTCCCATACAATGCAAAACAAAACTCAAAATACTTGCTAATTGAATGACTTACGTAATTTGGATGAGCAGGCATTAGAAGGGCCCATCCCATGTCATGCAAGATGCGATTGTAAATAGATGACGTAGCATTAGTTCACATATGTATTTATTATGTTAAAACTACATTCCCTTCGACGAGGGCACTTGACACTAAACACTCTTGGCTACTATAACCGTCCATATGGCAACACTGTGAAAACTCGAGCTCCCCGGGGCGATGCTATTACACCGGAGAGTGGAAGTGGCTTACCGGGCAGCTAAAAAGGTTCCAGATGAATTAGAGTCTATAGCAGTTAATGTCCAAATACAAGACGTTGATGAACACCTGGCATGCACGGGAAAACACAGGAGCTTACGGCACGCATACCACCTCTGTTGGTTACTTCGCACCCACTGACTCCCCGCTCGCCCCGCGGGCTCGCCGCGCCTCGCCCTCGCGCCGAAACGGGACTACTTTATGACATGGCTTGCATGATTTACCCTTGCAATATGTAAACAACTAAATAAACACATTAAAAACCCAAACAATCCTGCTACATAAACATAGATGAAATTAGATGGACAAAATAATCTGTGAAGAATGAAATAAATAATGACATATTACCTTACAGATATAACAAATAAAACAATACACACTAAACAAACCACAAACATTTTAATAGGGACAACAGAATAAAGTATTTAGTTAGGCCTGTTCAGTTTAATTAGCCTTTGCCGTCTCCTTCCGCGGTGTCTCTGGTTCCCATGGCTACCACCGGCTGCACTGCACCGACGTGTCCTTACACTTATTCTAGGTCTGGTCGCTCCAGTGATCGAGCGCACGCTCGACCAGTCGGTAGAGTGTGCAGCCCCACTGTGATGGTATAGCAGTTGACAGGTGGACAAATGGTCTTAGGGTGGAGGCATGTTGCACACATCAAACTCTCCCTCCTCTGCCTCTTTTGAGGCTGTTTGTAGGCCATTCGGTGTCATTGGAAGCAGCTGCAGATGCAGGCTGGCTTGCATTACCGTAGGTGGTACCAACGCTCCTGTGGTCATGCAGCACAATTCAATGCCATTGTTGCCCCTTCCTGCTAGACAACTCTGGCTGCTTGCATTGTTGACACGGTGGTGGCGGGTGGTCCTGCCCACATGACCACCGAAGACTAAGCAAGCTCCCTAACTCGCTGCCCTCGCTGTCCCCTTCGTCGCTCCTGCTGTCCTCCTGCTAAATCGGCTGCCTCCTGGTGTGACCCAGCGGAACAGCCCCTTAAAAATCACATGCAATTGCATGAACGCTTTGCCCTTGCTCAGCTTGCTTGTTCACTTGCTTATCCTGCTGTTATGCTTATCCATTTGTGTCCCTTCTAGTTGCATTCGTGTATGTTCGCCTTGCTCCTCCTGCACCTGCTCCAGAGGTATTTCAGGTTCCCTGCAGGGTGTTTCAACACCGGGTGACTCCTGTGTATCTTCCTCCTCTCCTCTTGCATTCTCTGGAAATTCAGATGCACCTTCTTCCTACCTATGCTCGTCTTGGAGCTCGTGAGTGGTATTTTCGTTCCACAGCACCTCTGGTGATGCTTCCACATTGTCGCGCATGGGTGGGTCCTCTGTGGGATCTCTCCCCTCAAGTGCTGCCACACCTGACGTCATCTCTCGCTTCTCCTCGAGCTCGACACGGCCTGTGCTGTTGTGGTGTTGGGACACAACAGGACCGACTTCGTCGTCGATGGCACCCGGGGTTAGCCGGATGTCATCCCGATGTACTCTCGCCTTCCTTTTGCCCATGCAGATCGTATACGTGGTCGATCCATGCTTTTGTAGCACGTGATGCGGTCCACTCCATTATGCTGTTAACCCTGCACGAAAATCTTTTCTTGCCGTTGACTATGAGTGTGTCCATACACACATCACTTGACCTTCATGTAGTTTCGGCGATGGTTGGTTCATAGCTGGTAGCCATCTTGCCATGTAACACTCTTGACATTGCCTCACTTCGTGCAAGCATCTTTGCCGTTGTCGTTTTTGCAAGTTGGTACTTGGCAATTCACTACTCTCTTCTCGCTGCGGGCATTTTGCCTCCCCAGAAGACGCAAATTACGGCCCATCAATACCTCGCCAGGTTATCTCCCTGTTGCCGCATTTACTTGTCTTCTCAACATATAGAGAATGGTGGGAACATGGTCCATCCAAGTGGTGTGGTGTTGGCCTACATGTAGCTGTAACTGCGCATTAATTTCTTGGTTTCTACGTTCTGTCAGGTTGGCCCTCGGGTGGCAAATATCCATTGTGACATGGTGAACGCCCCATCTCATACACAATTCTCTCCATATCTTGCCAGTAAACTGCATACCATTATCTGTAAACAAGTTTCGCCGAAATCCCCAAATCGGAAAAAATTGCTCCTCCAAGAGCTTGGCTATGCTTCCTTCTTTTGCTCCACTAGTGAGGTACGCCCCTGTCCAGCGTGGAAAGTTGTCAGTCACCACAATAAGAAATCGCTTGCCTACCCTCTTTCTGTGGTATGGATCCATCAGGTCCCAACACACCATCTCAAATGGTTTTTGGAGCATGTGGGAAATTTTGTTGCCGTCTCCCGTCTGTGCGATGCATTTTGGATAAGTTGCACTCCATGTATTGTCGCACTATCTCCTTGTGTCCCTGCTAAGACCTGGCCAAATAAAATGGTCTTGTACATTCATGACCATCTGTTTAATGCCTGGGTGCCCAGCCATGCTGCCAAAGTGCGAATAAGCAAATATATGATCCCTCACATACGTGGAGACATACACCCTCCATTTCCATGGCTGATGAACCGAACAGGTCTCCAACCTGCTATCTACAGCATGCCATCCCTCTACTTCCTGCTGTGCACATTGTTGTCTTTTCTCCTGGTCGAAACTGCAATTTTGCTGCGGCTCGACAACTTTCCTGTACACATAGCTAACATAGCCCTCATTGTTGGCAGTTGTGATTTGTTGCACGTACACCTCCGTTACTGAGTCACGTGAATCTGGTGGTAAAATGTCCTTCCATCCTGCTTCATCTCTGACAATTAACCCATTGTTATAGTTCTGTGACAACACATCTGCCGATTCGTTTTCTTTCAGGGAACATATTTCAATGTGAAATCGTAGGCCTGAAATGGCAATGCCCATCACGTCAACTTACTCCGAGCTTCTTGCATACTGTTTAACCATACAAGGCATCTGTTATCAGTACTTAGTGTTAACTGCTGGTATTCGAGGCATGCCCGGTATTTCTAGACTGCCCATATTATTGTCAAACATTTTCTCTCATTCACGTCATAGCGCCTTTTAGCCTGCCCTAGTTTCGCACTCGCGAAGTCGATAACATGTTTCTCCCCTCTGTCGCCAACCTGGTACAATACTGCACCTATTACCTCAATCTGAAGGTACACATTATTGCTAGCATCGTAATGTGCAAGTGTCGGGCACGATCTGAATTCACGCTTAGTGTCCAAAAATGCTCTTTCTGTCACGCTCATCCACTGAAATCTTCTCTGCGGCGTCAAAAGTTCCATTAAGTGTCCAATTATTGTTGTGAACTTCGGGATATGTTCCCGTAGCCAGTTAATCAATCCGAAAAACTTTCTTAACTGCTTGCAGATTTTGGGCTTTAGGTAGCTGTCGATGGGCCTTAATTGCTCCGGATTCGGACGGTTCCCTTCCTGGTCGAAAACGTGGCAAAGAAAACCGATACTGGTTTTAACCACATTGCATATATCAATCGAGCATGTGAGGCCATTGAGCGCAAGACTCTCCAGGACAACTGCCAAATGATGTACATGTTCCTCCCAGTTGTTTGACCAAATAATGACATAATCGAGGTACACCAGGATATACTCTCCAATAATGCCATTTAGCATATGTACCATCATTGCCTGGAATGGTGCTAGTGCACATTTCAAACAAAATGGCATCGTACAGAATTGAAAATGCCGGCCGTATGGGGCCGTGAATGCTGTTTTTGGCCTGTCTTCGAGTTTCAGCCACACCTGCCAACGTCAACTTTTCAAATCCAAGGATGTCCAAACTTTCACCTGCCCTAATGTACTCAGTGTGTCCTTCGCACTTATATACGACAGAAGTGCGCTGCAAGTTAGTTGATTCAGCAGTCAAAAGTCTATGAAAAATCGCCATTTTCCGTCCTTCTTTGGAGCTAACATGATCAGGAAGTTGAATGGACTGTCCGTCGAATCTATCAGAACATCATCAAGCATCTCCTAGATTTGTTTTTTGATTATCCACGTTTGGTGCGGTAAACAACCTCGCGGCTAGTATGAACTAGTTTTTCGCCTACAAATAGTATAGCATGTTCAGCAACAGTTGTGCATTTCAACGTATAATTTCTGCCGAGTATTTCACGGCATTCGTCAAGGACACGCTGAAATGTGGTGTGGTACTCGCACGGGACCTGGTTGTTGAAACCCCCGAACTTTACCTCAGGTAGGTTACCCGTCGAGCAGTGGTCCAGATTGTAGACAGTGCGTCTTTCTTTGGCTCCAAAATGTATCCTTCTTGCTGCTGTTTCCACTATTGTGCACTGTTCTGTTAACCATGGTATCCCCAAAATAGCTCCCTCGCATAATTCTGGCGTAACAATGACAGTTGTCGTCTCAATATCACGGATTTGAACCATCACTACTGCCTGTCCCATGGCCGTACTACAATGCTCGTTCGTGGCCAACCTAATCACGTAGTCTGTAGGCATCACATCATGCTCGTGTACAAAGTGCGGTCGTATGAAGTTGTGTAAGGCTGCAGTGTCAATTAAAGCATGGCACAACTGGCCGCTGAAGGAAACTACGATATGGATAAGTGGTGTGTGGGTGCTGCTAATTTTTTTACTAGTGCCTGTTGTGGAGTTAATTTAATGTTTGGTGTTGTCCGAACTTTAGTGGGTGGTGTGACGGAAGCGTCCAGCCCCTTCACCTCTGCAACCCATTACCCCGTTGTTTACGTTCTGCCACTTTCCTGATTTGTCTCATGTGCTGGCTATTCGGGCATTTATTATGCCAGTGATACTGTGTTGGACAGTACCTGCACGGATGTCTAGGCAGATAATCCGGATTCCATACTTGCTGTTGTTGGTTACCATTACCTATTCTGCTTCGATATTGTGGGTTTTGATCACCTGTTCCATAGTTCCGTTCCTCTTCTTTTCCGGTTTGTATGTGCTACCATGCGTTTGTTCATTGTACCACTTCCCATGCTGTGGCCCATTATACTTTTTCCCATGCATTGGTTCACTATTACTACTAGAATATTGTTCGAAATTAGGTGACGTGCCAGAAATATGTTTGTTTACATTTTCCTCTCTTGGCTCATGTCGCCATTTTACTCCACTTACATCACATTGGGGTGATTCATGTGTTTCCTCTAAAGTTATTGCGTCATGCATTAAATCTTCTAGTCTCCCATAACTCCTCCCACTGACGTTCATAGTGGTTGAGAGATGTCCACCAAGAGCGCGTGTCTCAGTGGAGTTTCACTCTGACACAGCTGGCCAATTCATCATGGGTCACCCCATACCTGGTATGGCATGATACACAATCGGCTAGGAATGCTGCCGGATTATCCATTGGCGTACCTGCAAACGTGGACAATGTTTGGAACTTAGATGGTGTTTTTGCCATTGTCAGTCCTGGCGGGTGTTGGTTGGTCTCTGTAGTTCCACTTCGAAATGCGTTCTCTATTCCTGCAGTTTGCTGTGTCACTGTTACATGCAGGTTAACGAGAGGGAAATTTTGAAAAGTTTGTTTGTAATTTGGCACAATTGTTGGATAGATGGGTGTGGGAAACATGTGTGGTAGTGGTGGGGAAAATGATGTGGGTAGTTGGTATGCATGTGGTGTGTGGCCAGAGCTTGTTTACATTCGCCACGTGCATGGCAGCAGCACGCAGCATCTCGGCTTCGTGCTGCTCTCCTCCCCATTTCTGATGCCATTCCCCACCTCTGCTCTGTACCGCTCCACCTGACACATTTTTAGCGTCCGGTGCCACTATTATCTGTGAAAGGTTGCTGTTCAAATTCACTGCTACATCATTATCCCACTGTCATAACAAGTCCAACACCTGATCACATGGGGTGTTTGAAGTTCTGTTTCGAGCGCAATTCACTCCCTGCCTAAATTTGGTTGACGGTGTGTGACATGATAAACAACAAATGTGAGTCCTGCAACTAGATTCTGTTCCGTGCTGCTGAGGCATTCATGGTGATATTTTATGTCACAGTGTACACACTGGAGTACAATGGTACCCTGGCCATTGCACAACAAGATTTCACAACATTTTGGAAAAGAGTAATTTGGAAAGAGTTCATATTCAGGTTTCACTTTGGTTACAACATTTTGACTGACTTGCACTATTTCACTGCTACTGTCTCTGTTTCGCGGTTGTCACTGGTGTGGCAGTTAACCAAGCAGGTTTTATGATGCCATTGAAAATAGGCATGATTAGAACTTAGTGAATGTTGAAGGATTACCATAGGGCATAACCACTCAAGGCACCATGGTTCCGGTGCACTGTCAATTGTCCTGCCAGCCATGGTTCGGCCACATGCACGGTAGATGCGGGTGAACCGACGCGAACTCGCAGAGTTGGGGAAGAGGGACCACCCTCCCCTCTCATGATGCGGCTGGACTGCTTACTCTGTGCGTGGTTGATGACACGATGTCACAGCTGACTGGCGCGCACATGGGGTCAGCTGGCTGTCAGCAGCAGAGTTTGCAGGAGGACGGGGATGGCATGGCATGGCTTACGGCGTGGCATCACCTGCTGATTGTTGATGATGTAGACAAGCCTCCCAAGCATCTATGCAGCATTCCATAAGCGTCTCGATGCTGCCGTTGCCCTTGCTGCTTACTTGCTGTCGTCCTCACACCATTGCATGCAGGAAAAAGACAGAAAATTTTATATTACAGGGAAACTTAGTAAAGTTTTGGAAATTTGGCAGAAAAATTAGGAGATAATTTTGGAGGGGAAAGTTTGGCGGTAGGAGAATGGCCCCAATTGGGCAAGCCAATTTGATGCCCATGGGATGCTGGGAGTGGGTTAAATGAGGTTTTAAGGGTGGTGATGGTGAGATGTAGGAATGATTATACCTGGTAGGCGCCAGATGCCATCAATGTTGATAATTCGTCCCTTACCCTCGAGGTTAAGGGCTATCTGCCTGGGACCAATCTCCTCGCTGTTAAATTTGAAGTGTTGACCTCCGCCCTGCTGATTACTACTCAAGATGAATGTTGTTTACTAAACGATACCCTGTCGGTTGTCTATGCACTATTGTTGATCTTGGTGGGAAAACTCCTACTTATTACACACACATACGTGGGCTGTCAGGGCCTCCCACACTCCCATACAGTGCGAAACAAAACTCAGAATACTTGCTAATTGAATGCCTTATGTAACTTTAATGAGCCGGTATTGTAAGGGCCTGCCCCCTGACATGCAAGAAGCATGTGACGTAAATATATGACGTAGTGTTAGTTCACACACGTATTTATTATGTTAAAACTACATTCGCTTCGATGGGGGTACTTGATACTAAACACTGGCCATTCGGAGACACTGTAAAAACGCCTTGCAACAATTAATGTTTACATGAAAACTCAAGCTCCTGGGGTGATGCTATTCCACCAGGGAGGGGAGGTGGCTTTCTGGGTGGCTAGGTGAGAGAAAAATGTTCCAGATGAATTAGAGTCTCTTACCGTTAATGTCCAGATACAAGAAGTTGGTGGCCACCCATCATGCATGGGAAAATTCCAGAGCTTATGGCATGCACTCCACCTCTGTTGGTTGCTTCGCTCCGACAGACTCCCCACTCGACCAGCGGGCTCGCCGCGGCTTGCCCTCCCACTGAAACACGACTACTTTTTGACATGACTTCCATTATTGACCCTTGCGATATATGAACAAGTAAATAATTATATTTAAAACAACACAAATAATCCTTCTACATAAACATTTATGAGATGAGAAGGACAAAACACTCTGTTAAGGATGAAATAAAAAATGACATGTTACCTTGCAAATATAACAAATAATATAATACACACAAAACAAACCATTAACATTTTATTAGGAACAACAAACTGCAGTCTTTAGTTAGATAATAACTCTCCAGTTCAGTTCAATTGGCATTTGCTGTCTCCTTCCGTGGCGTCTCTGGTTCCCGTGGCAACCAAAGGCTGCACTGTGCCGACTTGCCCTTGCAGTTACTGTGCACCTGGTCGCTCCGGCGAGCCCACGCTGGACCAGTCGGTAGAGTGCGCAGTCCCGCTGTGGTGGTATAGCAGGTGAAGGCCGGACAAATGGAATTGGGGGAGGGGGAGGCACATGGCACACATCAAACTGTGTTATTAAAAATAATTTATACCATACACATAGAACAAACACAGAAATTCTAGGTTCTAGTATTAAACCTGCTATAAGACAAAATTTTATTAAGAATCATGCATACTTATCTAGCTGATGAAATTATGTTTGGGCATGGTTTACTGGTGTTTGGGATATATTTTGTTGAAAAGTGGTATTATCAAGAAGTACTTGTAATTCTTCTGTTTGTTATACTGTGACGACCCGAACAAATATAGGGTTCGATAGATCGAAAAGAAAGACTCGATGAGTGCAACCTTTTTCTCTGTATAGCTATCAATGTGTTATTGATGGTTTTTCGGTTAGACTGTCTTGTAATTGTATTAGGAATATTTTTCTCAGTGTATGAACATGATAGTTAAAATCGTCTCATCTTATTGTGTATACAGCAGTTATAAATTGGTGACCCCGATGTGATAAAGTGCGGAATGCTAATTTCAAGTAATGAAGTAGGTTATTATGTGATGCTGAATAGCGAGCATGTGGTGCTATAACCACACATCACTGGTGAGGCCTAAATAGCCTCTGATATTATATTCCGCTCATCCTTTTCCGATCATTCAAGAAACATGCAGATAAAGTCGCCGGGATCCTTTATTGCGATACATAGTATATAGTACAGCAGTATGAAAATGTTAGGCGAAGAAAAAACGACAATAGCATGGAAGTCTCATGATTAGCTGTTAAGATGCCTGTCTATTGGAAAAAAAATTTCTATGTTTGATTCCTCCAAGTAGAATCTCAATTTGCGGTTGCGAAAGTAACTAGTGAAATCACAAAATACCACTATGTGCTAGGGTCCATCGAGAGTGAGATAGCTGAATTAGTGTCAGACTTAATTTCCAAGCCATTATTGCAAAATCCATATATTGACTTCAAATAAAGATTGGTAAAAGAGTTTGCAGAATTACATCAAGGTAAGGCGAAAAGGCTCTTTACAGAGATTGATCAAGGGGATAAAAAGCCATGCAACTTTGCAACTAAGGCGAGAAATGCGGTGGCTCACGCTGATGGCGGGAAATGATCCAAGCTGGAACTCCTGCTGCCTATTCATCATAGACACAAATTCTGGAGTTATATTTCTCATACACACAGGTGCAGATATCTCTTTTCTACCTTCCACGATCCGTGAAAAAACTAATACTTATGAATCTAAGGAGCTGTACACGGTGAACAGTAGTATCATGTGGACTTTGGCGAGCGACTACTTAAACTAGACCTCGGCTTCAACTGTTCATACATATGGCCTTTTGTACTAATAGGAACTGATTTCCTCAAACACTTTAGTCTGTTGCCAGATTTGTCATACCAGCGACTATTAAATGCTAATACCTCATTGGCAACCATGTGTCTCATTGTAGCAGACTCCAGCATCGAAGAGTTCTACACCATCCCTCCAGGCCATAGCTACGCCGATCTCTTAAAGGGAATTATCTGGCATACTTCAGCAAAATCCTGACTTTATAACTGTTGATTAGGTAAATTAAAATGAACGTGTAATTACATTCTCCTTGTATAAAAACAAAATTGTTTCTTATCATCTCTGTTGTTTTTAATTATAAACTTTTTAATATGTGTTTGCTCGTTTTTCATCATGTAAACTTAAAACTAAAATCATATTTATAACAGGTTATGGGCCCAGAGGAGATACATACTGCAAGAAGAATATAAGTGTAGTGTCTCGCATTTGCATGAACATAAACGAAGGAATAAAATGGCTATGGCATCGGAAGATTTTGCCCATGTAGAAAAACTCAAAGGTCATTCTAATTTCAGTATTTGTAAGTTTCAAATAGTTGTGTTGTTGAAAGCGGCAGATTTGTATAATGTTGTTAGCACCGAGTTTAGGGAAGGTGAACAAGATATTAATAGGGGAAAGAAAGGCCCCAAAGCACAAAGATATATCGTAACAACGATAGACAAAGGTAATATTCTATTTATTATGTCTTGTGACTCTGCAAAGGTATGCTTGACAAACTGTGTTCCATTTATGAGAGAGATAGAAGTCATAACAAAAGTTCGTTGCTGCAGAATTTCTTCAACTACAAAATTGACAAGGTTGTATCTGGTCTTTCCGATTTACAAAATCTTTCCATGAAAATAAAAAGTGTGGGCCACACAGTTGATGAAAGGATGATGGAAAATTTTTTTTGTCATCTTCGCCAGACAGATTTAGACATTTTTTAACTGCATGGGAATCGACCACTAAGAGTGACAGGACACTAACTAATCTAACTGCCAGATTGTTAGCGGAAGAAGAGAGAGAGGTATACCTGTAGTGCACATGATAATGTAGCATTCAAAACTGTAAACCAAAATATTTTTTGTTTTAAGTATAACAATGGGGCCACATTGCCCGGAACTGCATGAAAAAAAAAACCGGTTGCAAACATGCTAACCATACCGAACAGAACTGCTACTTTAGGAATAGAAACAACAAGTCTACTACAACTAACAGGAATAAGGTTGCATTTCTTACAGAATCAGTGGGAGGAAATCCTGAGGGATTTTGGGTATTAGATTCAGGTTGTACTTCCCACATGATCAACAACAGTGATTCTTTGACCAATGTCACAGGTATAGAGTTTGAAATTATAACTTCTAAGAAAAATGAAAACATGTGTGCCAAACTCAAAGAGGATATAGAGTACCAAGAATGTGTATTGAAAAATGTGCTCTATGTTTCAGGTTTAATAAGAAATCTAATATTAGTACATAAAATGGAGGTGTTGTCAAATTGACTGACAACAGTGTAGAAATTGTGAAGGGTAGAACTAAAATCACAGGTGAGAAAGACAATACTGGACTCTGTAATATAAATTTAAACTGCAGTGAAACAACACTTTTGTCTTAGAGCAAACAAACAAGTGACCTAATACTATGGCATAGAAGAATTGGTCATTAAAGTTAATAGTATGAAGAAACTGGCTAATTCATCATCTGGACTTAAAAAGCTTAAATTCTGTATGAGTGAATCCAATGCGAAACCTGCCTTACATCAAAGCAACCCTAGAAAACATTTTGGAAAAGCAAGAGAGAGAGAGGGAGAGAGAAACGAGACCGCTAGAAATAGTACACACTGATGTGTGTGGCCCACTTTAGGTACTTCGTGACCTTCTTGGACGACTACACACTATTTTCAGTGATATGTCTGATTAGAAACTAATCAGATGTACAAATACATTTTTGAAGTCGAATCAAAATGGAACTCGCGTCTGTACAAACTTTGTTGTGACATGGGGGGTGAATATGTAGCCGAGCTCACCTTTTGGTGCTGAAAAAGGCAAATAAAGATAGACTATGACCCTGCAGCAACTCCTCAGCTAAATGGACGAGTAGAGAGACTGAACAGGATACTAATGGCGCAAACGAGAGCACTCCTTTTCGACTCTGGCCTAGAGAAAGAGTTGTGGAAAGAGGATCATACCTGCTGAACAGAAGCCCACCTGCTCTAGTCAACACAACAATTCAAGGGGCTTCATCAACATTAATCAAGAATCATACATGGACAAGTTGTTGAAAACATACAATATGGACTACACGAAACCCGCAACAACTCCTGCAGTTTCAGATACTGACAACTGTGAAGACTGTAATGGAATGGAAGGTGTAAATTTTCCATATAGGGAGGCTGTTGGTAGCCTGTTGTACCTGTCAAATAGGCCTAGACTACATATAACATATGCAGTCAACATTGCATCAAGAAAAGTGGAAAACCCTACTGTACATGATGCAAAGGAATTAAAATGGATATTCAGGTATCTTAAGGGAACGAGAAACCTAGGAATTCGACAGACCTCAATACTTCGCTGATTGACGCCTACAGTGATGCAGATTATGCTGGTGACCAGACATAATGTAGCAGTACTTCAGGCTATGTCATCCTATACATGGGGAGTCCTGTTGCCTGGTCTACGAGAAAACAGCCAATCATATCACTCAGTACTGCAGAAAGTGAATTCATTGCCGCCAGTGAGTGTGTTAAGGAAGAGCTGTTCTTGATATATCTATATAAGGAACTCACATGTGAATTTATTCCAGTAAACCTCAACATTGAAAACCAGAGTACAATTCATTCACATGATAAAAAAAATGACAGTATGACCGAAACACATAGCCATAAAATTCAAGTTTCTGTGAGAAAAAGTAAATCAGGAAAATTTCAGTTTAAAATATTGTCCTACTGACAGCTAGTTGGCTGATATATTCATTAAAGCTGTGAGCCCCAGGGTTTTTTGTAAACTAGTAAAAAATATTGTGTCTTGTAAATGAGTAATATTAAGCAGTAAAATAGTGTGATAATTTTTAAATATAGTAAACAAGATTGTGTTAAGAATTTGTGAAATTGGTATTAAGTTCATGCTAATTTTGATTTATGGGAAGAGTGTTGAGTAGGTAAATTAAAATTGACATGTGATTACTTTCTCCTTGTATAGAAACAAAATGGTTTTGTTGTTGTCTCTCTTGTTTATGCGCTATGAATGAGAAGTAAAATAAAAACTTTCTTATATATGTTTGCGTATTTTTGATTGTGTAAACTTAAAACTAAAACCTAATTTATAACAATAATACCCTCTTGTAATGTAACCCACACAATAGAAACTACTGGACCTCCTGTTCATGGCAGAGCCTGGCTGCTCCCACCACAAAAACTAGGAGCTGCAAAAATATAATTCCAACACATGATAGATATGGGTATTTGCCGTCCATCGAAAAGTGGTTAGGAAAGCCTCTTGCATCTCACTAGTAAAAAAGATGGGTCGTGGAGACCACTGGGGATTACCGTGCACTATCTGACGTTACAAAACCAGGCAGGTATCTTGTACCAGATCTGCAGGATTTCAACAGTGCACTTGATGAAATACGAATATTCTCTAAGATATTCCTAGTGCAAGCATTTCATCATATTTCGGTTGCTTTTGGAGATGTACAAAAAGCTGCCATCATAATGCCATTTGGTCTGTTTGAATTTCTGAAACTCCCATTTGGGTTGCAAAACTCAGCACGATATTTCCAAAGATTTATGGATTCAATACTGGGTGATCTGCCATTTGCCTTTTGGTATATTGATGAAATCTTCATTGCGTCAGTCGACAAGCAACAACACTGAGACCACCTCCGTAGGGTGTTTCAACGCCTTGAAGAATTCAATATTCATATCAAACTAACCAAATGCATACTTGGGGACACAGAAGTCATATGTTTGGGTTTCTTAATCAGTGCAAAAGGTGTTCTTCCAATACCAGACCGCAGGGCCACCATCGTAGGGTATATACTTCTGAAGACAGAAACGGAATTGTGTCGCTTCTTGGGTATTATCAACTTCTACCGATGCTGCCACTACGCAAGCTGCCCTTTCGAAGTTTATTACAAACTTCCAAAAAAAATTACAGTCGCATCATTCAATGGGATACCAAATAGATATGTGCCTTTGAGGACCTCAAAAGTAGCATGTCTTATGCTGCACTCCTCGCACACCCCTCAATTGATGCTAACTTAGTACTAATAGTTGAGTATCTGACGTGAACCATCAGCATCAGCCCGTTTTTCCCTGCTGCCAGCATCTCTTCAACAGGTATTTACAACCACGATGTCAGTGTGTCAGCCTGCGTTCCATGTGTCACTGAAAATGCACCAGAGCGTTCACCACGTGCGCACAACAGCAACCACGAGTCAAATTTTGTTTTGTTTACATTTTGTGAAGAGTAATATTTTGTGTGTTTTTGTAATATTATGTAGCAGTGTGTAATATGTTTGCAAAGGTGAGTGCCGTGCATACGAGCTGTGCACGGAATATTTTCATGCAGATATTAAGGGTAATTATTATTCTTGTTGGTAGTTGTGTTGTAATATTTTTCAAGTGTTATGTTGTGTTCTATCATGTTGCTGCCCAAGGGTATAATAAAGTCCTTATATATAAATAAGATAAGTGACATGTACACAAATTGTGTACACGAGATACATGTCAGTAGAGACCTCATTCATTACGTGTTATGCAATGTTGTGACAGTTATAATGTGTTATTTTTAAAAGTGTAGTTGTTTGTTTTCTTAATGCACTAAAGTGCTCACTCAAGATACCAATGTCATAGGTAACATAATAAACCAAAGATTGACCAACAGAGACAAGTAGCGAAGGCCACAGGCCAACTCGCACGGCCACGGACTGTTGTCCGCAGACTTTGTAAATATGTATCCGAATATCAATATTCTTTAAAGTCATTTTTTCACTTAAATATAAATTGAAATGTACTTGTATAAATTGAAAGCACTCCTGAATGTGAGACGAAATCCCTACAAACAAGGATGCACACATAATGTGAAATCTAACATATTTTGGTTAAGAAAGGACAGAACTACACTGCAAATGTGTGTGTGCCATTCACAGCTTAATTTTTCTTTCAAGTATTTTATTATACAATCTGAAATGTGTAATGAAATTATTTTTATCATACGTGCCATATTTGTTTCAATAATCTCATCTTAAATTAGTTTTGTTCTGAATAATAGAACTCTGTGTTGTATCGCGGAGATTGGCACCAAGGCAACTACCTGCACTGCTATGTTACTTGAGTAGCGTCTACAACTTCCGTGAGTGCCGGTCCGCTTCGGGGTCTTCAACTTTTGAAACCATGATGTACTTGCAATAGTTAATTTAATTTTTCTGGAACATTTAATTAATTTTTTCTTTACCCCAGAGTGTGCACGATCCCACCGTTCGGACCATTTTCTACATAGCTGAACCTTAATCTTTATTTTTCATGTATTCTGTAATCAGATTCGAGCCTGTTTAACCCATTGTAGAGCTCTCCGAGCTATAGTGAAGATGCATAAACATTGTGCCTCATACGAGGGTAATATGAATAAATCGTATTGTCATGAATAAGTTCTGTGTACGACTTTATTTATCTGGTCGGTCTGACCATGTGGCTTTGAGTAATTCTTAACGTCCAATAATTTACTATGAGTGATCATGGCATTGGGTGGCCAAAACAACCCACAACGATTCTTAGTAGTGTATAAGGGGGGGGGGGGGGGACAACCCGTACTAGCCTAGGCCAAACTATATTTATAGCTGTATCAAACACTTGGAATTATTCCTCGAATAGGAATCACCACAGGAATAACGTCGGAACATCAAGAGGAGGCCCTGCGGCCGTTGTCGTTCATGCCCCCCCACCCCACTGATTTTCGTGCTCAACACTGGCACTTAAACCCGGTAAAACCCATCCTATTTTCCAGCAAAGTGGCATAACCCTTTAATCCCCCTTTGTTCTGAATACTCCACCACATCACACATGACTGGACAATAGGCGCATCATTACATCAGGTATGAGAAAATATGCTCGAGCTATTAGCCTTCTTTTCGAGAAAGCTTGAATGTACGCAAACGAAATACAGCACGTACGACAGGGATCTTCTGGCAGCTTATACCACTATTAAACACTTTCAGAGAATGCATCAAACCAGAGAATTCTGTAATTATACAGACCACAAACCACTCATATTTGCTTCAAGCATTGATCGAACAAGGCGGCACCACGACAACTAAGTCATTTAGATTTTATTGGACAGTTCACAACAGATATTAGATTTATTGATGGGAAGAACAATGTGGTTGCCAATGCATGTTCTA
Source organism: Dryococelus australis (assembly GCA_029891345.1). NCBI lineage: Eukaryota > Metazoa > Arthropoda > Insecta > Phasmatodea > Phasmatidae > Dryococelus > Dryococelus australis. Next base: position 226,545,562 of record CM056997.1, on the reverse strand, counting down.
GGATCTGCTCCATAATGATCTCATCCGATATGCCTTGGCATAATATCGCCAATGCACAATCAGAGGATGTGGAACTTCAGCACTTACAAAGATCTACTTCATGCTCATTGAAATTCCAGGACATCCAGCGGCATCAAATTGGTTTGTGACACATCTAAAGGGGATAAAAGACCCTACATTCCACTACAATTTTGAAAGAAGATATTTGAGTCTGTTCATAACCTCGCACACCCGGGGATCAAAGGCTCCATACGTCTCATTCAGGCATTCTTTGTGTGGCCATCCCTCAAGGGAGACATCGGTTTGTAGGCAAGACAATGTATACCACACCAGCGCTACAAGATATGGCGACACACTCACAGTGAGAATGGAACATATGAACCAGTTGAACGTCGATTCTCTTACATCAATATTGACATTGTGGGCCCATTACCACCGTCTAGAGGATATTGTTATTTGGTGACATTCATTTACAGATTCTCATGATGGCCGGAGGCAGCGTCGGTCCAAAACAGCACTGCAGAATCCAATGCTGAAACCCTTCTATCGGTTTGGATTGCCTGCTTCGGAGTCCCAAGTACCATTACGCCTAATAGGGACCATCAGTTTGTCTGCAAGCTTTTATCTAACCTCTGCAAACTCCTGCGCATACATCATATTAAGACCACCGCATACTATCATGCAGCGAATGGAAAAATCGAACGCTGGCACCGTCAATTGAAATCGGCTCTCAAAACACAACTCAGTGACGAATGAGTACCCAAGCTCCCACTTGTGCTTATGGGACTGCGGTCATACCTCAGTCCACAACATAAAAGCATGCCTGCAGAAATCACATATGGTGCGCCAATACACCTACCCGCTGATTTTTTCCAGGACCTACCATTTACCCAAGAAGCTCCATCCCTTGTGTTCTGGCTCAAGGAGCAGATGAGAACAATGCGGTCATTTCCAACTGAACATCACTCGCCCAGGAATGTCTTTGTCCACCCGGACCTCATGTCGACTGACTTGGTATTTGTGCATTATGACGCTCTCCGCAAACTGTTGCAGCTGGTGTATGACGGATCGTTCCAAGTTTATTCTCATAGCAATAAACATTCTGTGGTGGATACTATGTGTGGCAAACAAACTGTCTATTGACAGACTCAAACCGCCATTCATTCTTGTAGACTGAGCAGATGTACTCGTCCCACCAGGCACGGCAGCCGCACCGATGCATCAACATGTTGCGGTACCAGCGACAGAAGCACCGCGACCCATTGGACAGAACTTTATGCAACGACAATCCACTCAATCTGAGCGGATGGTACACCCACCCAAACTGCTGTTGGATGCCGTTGTTTGAAAGGGGGTGGGTGGTGGTGGTAGGTGGCGATCCTAATAAGTGCAGGGTTCTATAAATCGAGAAGAGTAGTAAGACTCAATGAGTACAACCTTTTTCTTTGTAGAGCTATCTATGTGTTGTTAATGTTTTTTTTTTCAGTTAGACGATCTTGCAATTGTATTAAGAATGATTTTCTCAGTGTATGAATACAATAATTAATATCATCTCAGTTTAATATGTGTCGTCCTTATTGTGTATGCAGCAGTTAAAATACTACAGAAGACTGAGTTTGCTTCGTGCACATTCTAATAAATTATGCGGCATAGAAAATTAATCAATCGTTTTATTTGAAATTTACTATCTCGTGATAAAGAATTATTGTTGATGCAATCAATTCTCATATTATCATCTTCAATCAAGTGCTACGAACCCACACAGTAACAGTTTTTGTTATAAATTGACTACATATTAAGTGTTTCTTACTAAATGGTGTCTTTCCTTCAATATTAGACAATTAATTCCAACAAAGTCACTGAAAAGGAAAATCAACCACATATTTTATGGCATTTTGAGTTGCCTAGAACATGGAAAAGACCCCAGAGTAAGTAAGGAACATGTTTTTATTGCCATTCTGGCCATCTTCTAGACACGACAGTGCTGCTTCTAGCACATTTTGCATCTCACATACACAAGGAGCATTTTCCTATACCGGCATTTACGTGGAGTGTAAGTATTTGCTACCAGAGAGTTTTTGGCCCTTATTCACATGGCTTAAGTTCCTCAATATAAAACATCTCAACAATATGCATACCACAAAAGCCACATTCTGATGTGTCTCTTACAAAAAATGGTATTCTTAGGGGCTCTGTTTATCGATTTTTTTGCAACGAATGTAGCAATAAATGAAATTTTCCTTAAAATAATAATATTTAAAAACCATTCATATCGATTTAAAACATTGAAATGAGAGAGACGGACTTTAAATATTCTATTAATTTTAGTTAACTGAACAATATTTTATACCTTTTCTTTAAGGATCTGTTTCCTGGTTGGGCAATGGCTAGTAAGCCTGTACAACATAGGAAAACTAATTACATAAATGGAATTACATTTTTCGAATGTGAACTAATAACCAAAATGTAATGAATACAGGAATGCATTTTCACTTCTTATTTCTTCCATTATTGTTTTCAAACAAATTTCTAAATTTTAAAAGTATTTCAAAAACAGGCTGTGTTATGTATCATAAAACTGGGTCCCTAGAGACATTATGCGAATTATTTTGATAATTGTGTCTCTGGGTCTGTGATACTTGTGCGTCATGTGCAGAGCATATGTGCGCTGCCCTATTCACATCAAGGCGACAGGTGAATTTGGCGACAGGGCAGACACCAGAAGCAATCCTGCAGGGATGTGAACTGCCAGCACCTGGCAAACTCGCCAGTCGACGAGTAGAGGAGGCAAGAGCATCCGAGGATGGGACAGCAAGATGGCTAAGAAGGGAGGCTGAATTGGATGCCGCACGTGTGGTTCAGGACAGATACATTGCACAATAGGTACCTGCGAGAACCTGCGCACCCCGACGACTAACAGTGGGCCAGTTAGTGTACATCAAAGAGCATAGGATGTCAAGCAGCGCCAAGCAGTGTTGTGCAGGATTGACACCAAAATGGAGTGGGCCACACGAGGTCATTAAGCCCTTGGGATTTACTACGTCACTCTCCCGATGCAGCAATAGACGGAAGCGACATATGCATCCTCATACAGCTATTCCCAACCATGGCACCCAGCATTGAAACGTCCTACAGGGATGCGGGAAGAGTAAAATGTCTAGAGAAGAAAAGAACCCATCAGAGAAAACTGGGAATCCTATCTAACATGGAAGCAGGCGCAGAAGAATCTAACTTCAGTCACACGATGCAGAAGTCACGAGGCTCTGCACAGAGGATATCGCTGAGGGCACTTCACTAATGAAAACAGTAGGCCACCACCTCCTCCACCCTCGCCATGATCAAGAGAGCATCAGTAACTGCAGTAACAGCATTAGCATCAGCATCAGCAGCAGTGGTGATGAGTCCTCAGCGGGAGGGTGTCAAGAGAATACATCATTGAATCATCACAGCATGTGCTGTCTGTGGTGGGCACACCCCCTGCCTATGCACACATGCCATAACCTGCCGAGAGCAGCAGGGACAGCCAGAGCAGCCATCAGAGAATGATGACATGCAGCAGTGTGGGTCTTATCGCCTATTACCTCGCCACCTACTATGAGCACTGCACTCCTGTGTCTTGTTGGCATTTATCTCATTAGTGCATGCCAGGGCGAGAATAACAGCCCAGAGTATGTTGGAGTGGACCACCGGGGACAACATATATGCTTTTCCCCAGAGTTCCAGATTGCGTGTGTCACAATGGCAGTTTTGTTGATTTCCACAAAGAGGTAACTCTTGGGGGAAATGGATAAGCAGTGTGGCAATGCGTCATAGGGAACCACTACCACCAGGTTTTGTAGCCATTGCTGGGGACGAGTGGGCTGCCTGCATAGCAATGTTATTCGTAACCTTCAATCGGCACCACATCGACGGGCCTGCTGACCGAATAAAAGTGCTGCGACCCCAAGAGCAGTGGTGATTACTTAAGAATTAGATTACCCAACTTTAAGCAGTAATGTCACCCATGTGGCATTCAACATTAAAGACTTCCCTCTGTTGGAGTACAAATTGAAGTTTTACTTAGCTCGCTGATCTATGCAAGTGCATCACATAGTGCATTCCATAGAGGATGGTTGTAGGAAATCGTGCATGTTTTGATAAATGCCCAATGCAGTTTGATCACCGCCACAAGCAAGTGCAATTCTGGGCATGGCCCCATTTTTCCAGGGCAGGAAAGTTATTAAGTAATATGTAATAAATATTCTAGTGCCATTAAGTTTAAAATATCACGGAACTATTATCTCACATTATCATTCTTTTAATGTCATCCTACAAGTGTGGCTGCATTCCTGTGGTGTCATGTTCAGTAGCATTACTTAGGGTTATAGTAACATGGGAATGTCGCCAACATGTTTTAAATTGAAGGGCATAATTTTGTATGTGTTTTAATATATCCCATATGTAACCGTATTTATATTGGAGTTTTCTGTAAAAAGCTCCATAAGGTTTTCAGAGAACACCCGCGATCGTCTCATGGGCAGACCGTGAGCTTTTTCGCAGTCTGACCTCCACCATCTGCCAAGCACGCTGCTCAGGATTCGCACTCTCTGTGTGTGCCCTCAGAGCATACTGATGGTGTGGTGGTTGGCTCATTCGGGCGGAGAGGGGGGAGGTGGTAATGTTAGGTGGATTGGAAAAATGATACTGATGTGAATATTGCTCAGTAGGCGCCAACTCACAGTTTGGTGAGCACGAGACTGTAGGTGGGGTCGTGCGGCCGACGACCAGCGTGGCTTCCCGAAATTAAAGTTGGTAATGTTCATTTAACCACACACTTATTTCTTAACCCTCGTATGAGACACATCAGTTACACTTTCTCCTTTGGCGTGGGAGAGCACGGACACTGAGAAAAATGGCACGAAGTCTTCATGGACTTAATTAAAAGTTAAGGTCCTGCCGTGTACAATATGGACTGGACTGTAGTGCAGCGCACTCCCCAGGGAAAGAAAAAGAAGTTCCAGTTCCAGAATAATAATGACTATTGAAAAACTACATGATTGTTATGCATAACGGTGATGGGCCCAGGGAGGCCACGATGCGATGTCTACACTACTAGAGCACCGCTAGACTACTGAACATGGCCGCACGGGATGGCCGACACCAAGTGTGGTCATTCCTGTATAACCTGATAAAAAAAATGGAAAATAACTTTACGTGTTATGTGTGATGAATGATGAGCTTAAATGATTACTCTGACACACTGAATGTTACCAAACACTTCACATGATAACGCCAAAAGGTTTTATATAAAAAAATGCTTAAATTTAGAATCACTTAACCAGTGTTGTCCTAGCTGACCTGTAGCCAGTCACATTTAACCTCAACTATTTAAGTTTTATGCGAGCGTGTGTGTCTCCGATTTACAGTGAATTGTCTCACATTTACTTGTTATTGTATTTCATTCGCCTGTCTGTCTTTACATTATGCCAGTCTCACATTAGAACACTTATATTGCAATTTGGTGCAAATCTGAGAAATGTTTATGATTGGGCCAGACACGCGCACTCCCATTCCGTCATGGTTGGCCATGGTGACTTGGCCTAACTGGTCATTGGAGGTTATATTTCTTACATACTAACACAATACTCAACAAGGATACAATTAAACTCTCATCACTATTCCTAATATAAACACTGAAAATATCTATGTGCTGTATGTGGCATGTGAGGCCAATTTAAACAAGGATGTTACGTGACTTATGGTTGGCCTTGCAAATGTCAACAAAACACATGTGCACACAAATAAATACAACACTCTTATTATTTCTATGGCTGACACATACGGTGACTTAGTGCACGCCAGTCCACAAACAGAACATACAAAAACACTATGACAGTCAAACACAATAAAGCCCTCTTATTAATAAATAATTCTCCATGTGCACTTGGAACACAGCACATAACTTAACACAATAATAAACAAGCCTTTCAGATACATTTAACCATAACCCTTCAATAAAAGCAGCTGATACATAAAACATAACATGAACACAAAATATAAACAAACACAAGTGGTCGCTGTGGCATCTGATGTCAACACTGGATGAGAATTAAAATGGCCATAAATAAAAACACAAATGCACATTATTGAGACACTGTACTGCACCTCGACGAGGCTGCGATGCTGCGAATGGGCTGAATGTGAGGTTGAGGGAACATGGAACACGTCAATATCAACATTTAGGCGGCAATCATGTGTAGCGTATCAAAAGACTTAATCAACTCTAACCTTTTTCTTCTATTAATGCCGAGGGTTCGACTAGCAGTTTCTACCATCAGGTAATTCCGTAAAGACGTAGTGCAGAATACAATTTTTTAGCCGCACAGTCTATCGGCGGGCCTCAGTGCCTAGCTCGCTGCATCTACTATGTACAGTGTTCGTGTTGTACATCTTCACATAAATAAAAATGTACGGGATTAAATTTCGACTGTTACTCTGTATACCTTCGTGGGTAAATTTTAAGCTTGGCGCTGTGAATGACGAAGTTAAAGTCAGTTATCAGGAGTATCTTGTGTTATGGGTCCTGCCCCCCTAGGCAGATTAATATCTGTGTACTTGAAAAGGGCGTGTAAAGGAGGCCTACATCCTTTCACCTGCACAACTGCAGAAGCAGGTGTACTAGAATTAATGTCGGAAAGTACACCCAACAGGGATCCCCTTGGGCTGTCGGCCCACGACCACCATTTCAACTGCTCACGAGCTGAGCTGGCACCAGGTACTACAACTCAACTCGCCGGAAACAGCAGGGTGAAGGATCATCGTCCCTGGGTAGCCCTCGCCATGTCAGTATTATCGCAGTACTGATTAATGCAATGTCTTTTTTATATTATTTAATTATAACATAATTTAACAATAACTCATCGTCATTGCCATAATCATCTAGCATAGTATTTAATAGCTGCACTAAATGTTCAAGGTTAATTTTACTTTGAGTTCCCGCCATTCCAAAACACCACAGTTACGTTAAGCATTGCAACCTAGTCAACCACAAGTGATCGGGTAATCTTGGTCACGTAACAGTGATCACCTTGGTTGAGGCCCTTTACAAACTTTTCGTAAGCGCCTCTTTTATACAACGATTCAATGGGATAGTTTACGTCAAGCTGTTGCTGGTTTTACGGAACAAACAATGTCAACAATAGGAGCTTTAATAGTTGAATTTCTAAATTATTTGTCGGAGTTATTGTGGTTTGTACGTATTCTCTACAGAGTTTTATTTCTTGGAACAAATAATTAAGATGTATGTTAGTTTATTATTACCCAAAAATGGTATTTAAATAAATGGCCTAACCTATTAAAAAACTATAAACATTTTCGTATTCATACTCAGATATTTTTTTAATATGTTTTTCTTTCTAATAGTTGTATGAATTGTTCGTATTTCATTTAACTACTACAGTTAATAATAAATAATAGTGGCTTTTCCGTAAACAATAGAAAAATGTACGGAAAATTGTTCAATTGAAATCTACTATCATCACAGAACACGAATTAACTGATGCATCAATATATTATCAATACAAATCACAAATACGATAGCGAGGAGGGCTATTAAGATGAGGGAAATTGTGGGGTAAAAAACATAAAAGTTACATAAAGATATTGATGCATTACAAACGGTAAGTAATACATACATAAATACACTCGTAATAAGAATTCCTCCCTCAGCACATTCCACTCCCTCACAGACCTCACAAGCATGGACTGCCTACCCCGCTCCGCTCTCCTCCACACCTTCTGAAGTTTCTCACTGTTGTTTCCTCTTCCTCTAAACACCCCCTTACTTAGCTTGCAGTGTAGCTCTCCCCATCCTCCCTCTTCATTCACCATCCTGTACATCCCCTTTCAACTTTCCTCCTGTCCTTCAATGAGCTCCACCCCATTTCTTTCATCATCACTGATGGCCTATAGTTCCCTTCTTCCTCACCATCCTGCCCCTGCCTTCTCCACCTACCCTTCACCCATCTTGCTGCCCTTCTCCAGCTCTCACACCTCCATATACGGGTCCCATACTGCTGCAGCATATTCTAACATTGGCCGTACCATTGTGCCATACGCCTTCTCCTTCACCTTGTCAGCACCATTATGGTGCCGATGATGTCATATGTTTTTTTCTGTTGCTCCGCCCCTTTCCTATCACATTCTAACAGAGCTTCCTTGGGAATGTTGGGGTTTTCGGGTGGGAACACTTTCAACATTTTTATATGTTGGTATCATGAAGTACACTTGAACCCATCCACCCTAGTGTACTACGTGATACCTTATACAGTATTGAGTAGTACACTTGAGCCCACCCGCCGAAGTGTACCATATGTGGTATCAGGAAGTACATTTGTGCCTACCTGCCGAAATATACTTACAGATACCACGACTGCAAACACTCGTTGACACTACAGATTGCGAACCTAACACGACCTACCTGTAACATTCTCTATTACATCCTTCAGTGTATTTGATTATACCATCCTCTGCAATCAGAGTCCAATAAAAACTCCTTACCACTATACTTAGGTACGTAACATTACATCATCATTTATTACAACCTTCCAAAATATTATACACAATCATCCACTGCAAACCGATTCTTATTGACAACTGACAAATACTCATGGCTACCTACAGCAACTTTTATTACACTCTACGAAACATGAAACAATATCATCCGTCGTTGTAATCTGATTATATACTAAATGCCACGACTGATTGCAACTATATGCAACTAACCTAACATTATCAACTAGCAATGTTTATTATATATACCCTTCACAATATTATATGATTCAATCCACTCTTTCCAACTATTAATTAAAAATGCTAAAGACTCCTTCTTATATGCTACAGAATTCTGACCTAACATTACCTACCCACGACACTGTTTATTGCACCAGATACACACATTTGTATTTAAATATCTCCACACTTACCGTTACCAAACATATCCATTTTCTACCAACATGTAATGCCACACTCATCCTCAATATTCAACACCATACATATCATATGCACTACAGTATGTAGTTTGCTATACGTAGAACACACCACCATAATGCACCACCTTTTTTTTACATTAACTACGTACACTATAGATCATATTTCGTTCTGCAGTTCACTTAATCACACCTAGGTTCAATTGACAATAATAACATGCAAAATACACTTTCGTTTTCTTTTATTATCAAAACCTGTGTAAAATAACAAACTAAGCTTAATCACATTGAGAGTACAATTATGTTAGAGCTGGGTAAAAATACATAAATATTTAAGGCTGAAATGGCACTGCATAAATAAAGTTTCAGTAAAATGTGCCTTTGTAAAAACATTCTGCTACAGACAATTAAGAATATTATGGCACCAATATGTAATATGACAGACTCAATTTCAAAAAATACTATTAAAATTCCATTAGATAAATTCTGTGAATTCAAATTAACGTGCACGGTAAATAGTCACGTTATAAAACGTGGTAAAAAATTGAGAGCACAACAAATTTAGTTTCCTATCCCAGTAGGTTACCTTTGATAGCACATTAATTTTACTGAACAAATTGAGTATTTGCCAGCTGCAAAAGTACTACGTAATAACCTTTCATAATGCCAAAGAAAATAACAAAAGCCTATAATAATGGTTGTAAACCATGTAATGGTTGATCCGCATTCATTAATTACATCATGTATGCTATGCCTGGTCCCTGTAGCATTAGGAAAATATTCAAAAGCCAATTCTACACACTTTAATAAGAAAAGATGTGTACTCTATAATCAGTCGATGCACTCTCACTTTAATAGGGCCTATTACAGGTTTTACTCAACACTGTAAAATAATTGCCTTTACCAATAATTCTTTAAAATGTTGTTACTTTTCATCAACAAGACCATGCAGAATAAATTGAGCTTAACTTTTGGTATCTCGGACAACACCAGGGAAGTTTCAAATAATAGTTCCAAACTGACTTTATAATGTAACATTTACAATAAAGAATTCCTAACACTCGCCAAAATTAAACACTCGTTCCGTCACAGCTAGACAAGCCCCTTAAATGATGGGATGATAAAGCAATATACATTAAAACTGGAATTAAAATGAATTGATTTCAGCAGTACGACAGCCCAAAAATAATAAGTATTTAAACATTACATGTGCCTTTCCATGGCATCTGCCGTAAAATTACAAGAACAAGTACGCAATGCAAGGCAAGTTGTGGTAGGTCATGTGATGTAACCAAACTTGTAAACAGTTGAGTGCAAGCAAATGGGGTGCAGCTGCAGTGAAACACAGCATTGGCATGATGCCTTAAATCATGCACAAACATTACTGAGCCATTTCAAAACTACCCCAAACGAGAACGAACTAAGATCGGACTGGCCTTAACATAATTTCCACAAAACTCTACTTCACCTTACACCCAACTAAACTTATGCACATTGTACAACTATCTTGATCTGACATGCTGCGGAAAATTGCAAATATTATAACTGACATCCACTACTCATAGAAATTCCATTCCTCTACAGGCTCACATAACAAATTATTTAATTTAAAAAAACACTAGGCAAGCTAAAATGCTGCACCAATTCATTATACTTATGTGCCCATAGCGTGAAGAGGGGGAATGCTTCTCAGCTACCGTAGAATGGCATGTCGGCGATAATCCACAATGTGGAATCAAACATCGTCCAAGGTAGCAGGGGGAGGACAGCAGAAGAATGACTAACGACCAGGCCGCGGGTTCACATACCTACCGCTCTACTTGTGACATGCACAGGAGGGGAAGTAGGGTGGGGATATGGAAGGAGAAGGGAAGAGGACGCAGAGAAACCTAATCAAACGTCTCTAAGGTCGTAAATGGAAGCAGAAATAATTCACACGAGGTGACGGCCACCGCCGCTACGTCTCACGCTTACTATTTACTTTCAAGTTATTTATTCTATACCACTTCATTTTATACAGGATGAGTCTGAAAGACACAGGCAAACGCCGGCAGGTGATTCCTTAGGAAAATATAAGACAAAAATGTAGGAAACGTGTTTTCTGAAATTGATTATTAAGGGAGCTGTGTGGCCCCAAAAGTTGGATTTTGAAATGCCTTAAGTTGAATATTTTAGGCAACTAATCTGCGAATAGTGTTTTGTTTAATGGAAATTGTTTACCTCGATAAACGTGGTTGAATATAGCATCCCCTTACATTGGGGAAATAGGGGTTGCAACCCTGTGTTTGTACGAATCATGTTAACAATTGTAAGCAATTTTTTGCAAGAATTTATTAATCAGCATATCTACATTATCAAAAAAATGTTTTTTTTCTGAACACTCTTAGGTGAACCGTTGTTTGCGAGATATCCGTGGCGACATCATTTACAACTCACGGGACATGTTACTGTGACGTAAGACGGACATCATTTACAACTCACGGTACATGTTTCTATGACGTAAGACGGACATCATTTACAACTCACGGGACATGTTACTGTGACGTAAGATGGACATCATTTACAACTCACGGTACATGTTTCTATGACGTAAGACGGACATCATTTACAACTCACGGGACATGTTACTATGACATAAGACGGACATCATTTACAACTCACGGTACATGTTACTATGACGTAAGACGGACATCATTTACAACTCACGGGACATGTTACTATGACGTAAGACGGACATCATTTACAACTCACGGTACATGTTTCTATGACGTAAGACGGACATCATTTACAACTCACGGGACATGTACTGTGACGTAAGACGGACATCATTTACAACTCACGGTACATGTTTCTATGACGTAAGACGGACATCATTTACAACTCACGGGACATGTTACTATGACATAAGACGGACATCATTTACAACTCACGGTACATGTTACTATGACGTAAGACGGACATCATTTACAACTCACGGTACATGTTTCTATGACGTAAGACGGACATCATTTACAACTCACGGGACATGTTACTATGACATAAGACGGACATCATTTACAACTCACGGGACATGTTACTATGACATAAGACGGACATCATTTACAACTCACGGGACATGTTACTGTGACGTAAGACGGACATCATTTACAACTCACGGTACATGTTTCTATGACGTAAGACGGACATCATTTACAACTCACGGGACATGTTACTATGACATAAGACGGACATCATTTACAACTCACGGTACATGTTACTATGACGTAAGACGGACATCATTTACAACTCACGGTACATGTTTCTATGACGTAAAACGGACATCATTTACAACTCACGGGACATGTTACTATGACATAAGACGGACATCATTTACAACTCACGGGACATGTTACTTTGACGTAAGACGGACATCATTTACAACTCACGGTACATGTTACTATGACGTAAGACGGACATCATTTACAACTCACGGGACATGTTACTATGACGTAAGACGGACATCATTTACAACTCACGGGACATGTTACTATGACGTAAGACGGACAATGTCGGTGGTGTCATACTAATTCTGACATTTTACATTTAATTCACTAAATAAAATGTGTACATAATAGGCGATGAACAATTTAGGAATCTACCTCCTCAACTCCATGATGTGACATTGATAACACCCACTGTAGTTTACACGCGCAAAGCGTCATGTACATTAGTGAATTTAGGTAATTTATTGTGAGTGTTCAATGAAACCATTGTCCGTCTTTCATCATAGTAATATGTCCCGTGTCAGGTGGTTTGCCTACCTTCCAGGCCACTCTCTTTCTGCTTTGAATGATGTAGCCACGGATTTTGCGCAAACGGGGCACCTGAGTGTGTTCGGACAAGACAACCTTTTTTGTTAATGTATACGTGCTGATTAATAAATCCATGTAATATATTGTTTACAATTGTTTGCTAACATGATTCGTGCAAACACAGGGTTGCAACTCCCATTTCTCCAATGTAAGGGATGCTATTACCAACCATGTTTCTTGAGGTGAACAATCTCCATTATACGAAACACCATTTGCCGATTAGTCGCAAGTAGTTTCTGAAATATTCAACTTAAGGCATTTCAAAATCAGACTTTTGGGGGCACACAGCTCCCTTAATAATCAATTTCAGAAAACAAAGTTCTTACATTTTCGTCTTATATTTTCCTAAGGAATACCATTCCTGCATTTGTCAGTGTCTTTCAGATTCATCCTGTATAATGCTTACTATTTTATCACTCTATACGTATCAATTTTATTGACACACTGATGCATAAGAAAATGGACGCTGAACATGTAAACTGGTACCATATTTACTCTATTAACGGAACAAGCATACAACTCAGGAAGAATGTTTAGTTCATTTACGATACGAAGTAGAAATACAGTCCACAACTTACAAAATCAAAATTACTCAGCTGTTAAAAATGACTGATATGGGTTTTGAATTGTACGCACCTAATTTTGTATGTTTGTACATTGTTTGCCAGTGCTTAAAAACGACTGCCAAACAATGAGCGTGTTTATTAAAACAAATATTATAATAACCACTGTAAATCCATGCCCCTGCAGCAGTGGCCATGAAAAATAATAGTTGTCATTGGCAGCATAACAAAATAGCTTAAAGAACATATTTTTCTATTTTTTTCTTCTATCGTTCATTTGTGACACACACTTTAGGCTGATTCGGCCTATTCAACTATATGGCCAATGTGCTGATGTCATTAACATCATCACACTTATAAACAAACCTCATAAGTCCTTCAATTACCGCACTCACATTTAATACTACACAGTACAATTTGCTACATTATATACACTTTCCATGCTAAAACTCCAAATGTATTACGTCACCCACTGAAGCGGCAGTCGTACCTCGTAGGTTATTAAGCATGACACATTAATATCTATTCTATAGATTGACACTCCAGAGATGCTCAAATTTCCGTACAATTATTATATTTTAACATTCTGTGTGGACATAATGGCACAGAAACACTTGTATTTTTGCACAATAATTTTATTTAACATGTCAAACAAAATGAATTGCAATAAAACATCCATAACAGCACTCATAAATCACAAACGTCGGCACAGTCAAATTCACACAGTATACTGAATTAGCGCACATTCCCAGCTACAACTGCGATATGCAAACCAAAATCGATACGTATTTGATTGCTGTCTCTGTGCATCATTGGTAAAGGAATGTATTGGAATTTACCATGGCAATATACATTACCTGTGAAAGAATTTTTGTTCGATATACTGTATATTTGTTCTACTAGTAATATGATAGTAGCCACATTCCTCTTGTGAATATATATATATGGTATATCTTGAATTCAACACAATTAAATAATATTCTGACACTGCTTTAGCACCGTTGTTTATAGGGCCTATCTGTATAATTCTAGTTCGAGGGGGAGAAACATACCTCGTGACAAACGTTTTTAAAATACGTTTAATTTTCAGAGGTGTTCTCGAATGAAACACGATTATGCAGCCTGAAAGAAATATATTTTACATAAATTTCATGTGTTTTACAGCTTAAAAGCCCCTATCTTAATAACCTTTCTCACCATCACATTTCAAATTACGTGAAGTCCCAATGACATTTGTATTAAGTGTGATTAGTAATGACCATATATAACATTTGCAGATATTATTTTTCCGATTTTCGGAAAAGTCACTATTCTTTATAATTACCTCAGTACTTGGCTTACAATTTTTTTTTATAAAGTTGTATATACAAACTTCTCCATTGTATAATCTACAAGTAGAATATTCCCAACTATTTTTTGCAGATGTGAACCCCTAATTTTAGTCTCAACTGAGCAGTTGACAGTGTTCCAAAACCTAAGGCTCTTATTTAGGTGCTCTAGCGATGCAGTCTTGTGAGACGCTTCTTCACTGATGTAGAGCCCTCTTCTTTGCTACCTTAACCGTTATAGCCATGCCTCCATAACACCCAGTGATTTGTTTCAGAATAAATATTTTTAGTATAGGCTATTCATGGTAAATTGAGTGCTATTTAGGTCCCTTCTCAATTTTGCTTTTCAGCCAATTTTTGTCTCCGCCATTTGTTGGTATAAAAATTGTCGTGTGACTAATAAACACAGTATATACATTTTACCACTTTAAAAAGTTAACATCTGAGACTACAATAAAATACATTTATTTGCTATTATTCCTGTTGTGAGCGCCTTAAAAAATGCTCACGTTGCCGTGAACGGTCTATAGTAGCAATTTCCAACTTGACGTGTAGTTTAGTAGTGGTTGTATGGAGACAGAAATTTATCGTTCTTTCTAGGGACTCAAGAGATTTCTGTTCAGTTGTCTTGGTATTTTCCCAACTGTCCCTTGATATTCAAATTTATTTACAGAATTGTGAACTGATGAGACATATTCATGATTTGTCCTATTTTTCTTAAGGAGGATCCTGTAAGTGCTAAATTTACCAGTATCTTTTTCAGCTGGGAACACTGCAAGTTGTATGTGAAACAGAAACAATAAACTGACTATCTGCACACATGTCCCAGAGCTGTTTACGCTAGGCACAAGACCATCAAATTATTAACAATCCAGAGAAATACAATAAAAATAACTGTATGAGAAACAGTTTAGCACAAATGAAACTCATACATGAGCGACACAGACACGTGATGCACCATGGTGCCATGTTGCACACAAAACAACAAAGATGTGATGCCAACTTCAGAAATATATAATAGTACAATATCAACCTGTAACTTAGAATTGACGTACAACACCCTGACCCAATTCCGCAAATTCACAATAATTCAGCAAGATTTAACTTTTTGAACAAAGTATTTAAATTTAACACAAAGTAATGGCTTGATCATATCAGATACTGGCTCAGTTGTTTTCAAATACACTATTTTACTTCATTTAAAGATACCACATTTCTCATTGCAGATTGGTTATCTTCATACATAATTATTGGTTCAACGACAGTACAAAATTCACTTACCAAATTCTGCACAAATATGCTTTCCGTTAAGCAGACATACGTGACATCCAGTTGTTGTATGAGTAGTTCACTTTCCGTTGAGCAGAGATACGTGACATCCAGTTGTTGTATGAGTAGTTTACTTTGCACTGCTACTGAGAGTAACACGCTCAAAGTTGCCATTGAAGCCACGGGAACAACAACTTCATTATCAAGAGAAGACTGCTTGTAACCACGAGCCACGCTTTCTTGCATGTAACACCATTCACCACTTCTTTTTCAGTGAAAACCCACTGTAAGTTGATCACTTTAGCATTCAGATTGAGATCAACTAAGTTGACTGTACCATTCCATTCACAAGCAGACAAATCTTCCTTTAACGCAACACTGCAACATTCATTTTCAACAGTCTCTTTATAGCTCTGAAGAACATTATTAGCAATTCCAACCGATAAAGGCTAACATGATGTCTACATCAAAATCCTGACGTGTGATGTCGAGTGTCGGAGGTGTACTGCTCTCAGAAGAGCAAGCTAACAACAACTGAATATTTGGTCCGTGCACAGGGCTATATTCTTGCTGGCCCACCCTCATCTCACAGCGTGGGGTTGTGTGCTGTAAGGAACTTTCTCCTCTGGACGTAAATAAGTAGGTAGGGAGCTCCATCCCTCGGCATGTTGTGGAACTACCTGCCATCGGAGTTCAGTTTCTGCCATTTGACCGGGGTGGCTCATTCATGCTTCGGGGGGGTTGGTATGGTTCCTGACAGTTTGGTGAACAGTGCAGGCTGACGTGTCTGTGTTAGCCACTGCAACAAGGGGCGTAACCTTGTTGGCATCTGGTAGCTGGTTTGCACTAGTTCGGACCTTGCCTGAGGTGGGGGTGACGAGGAACACACTCATGCTTCGGGGGGGTT
Organism: Dryococelus australis; assembly: GCA_029891345.1. Classification (NCBI taxonomy): domain Eukaryota; kingdom Metazoa; phylum Arthropoda; class Insecta; order Phasmatodea; family Phasmatidae; genus Dryococelus; species Dryococelus australis. The sequence continues at coordinate 226,528,678 of CM056997.1, read as the reverse complement.
GGTATGATTCCTGACAGTTTGGTGAACAGTGCAGGCTGACGTGTCTGTGTTAGCCCCTGCAACAAGGGGTGTAACCTTGTAGGCTCTCTGGCAGCTGGTTGCATTAGTTCGGACCTTTTCTTAGGTGAGGTGACGAGGTACACACTCATGCTTCGGGGGGGTTGGTATGGTTCCTGACAGTTTGGTGAACAGTGCAGGCTGACATGTCTGTGTTAGCCCCTGCAACAAGGGGAATATCCTTGTAGGCACCTATTAGCTGGTTGCATTAGTTCGGACCTTGCCTGAAGTGAGGTGACGAGGTACACATTGATGCTTCGGGGGGGTTTGTATGGTTCCTGACAGTTTGGTGAACAGTGCAGGCTGACGTGTCTGTGTTAGCCCCTGCAACAAGGGGTGTAACCTTGTAGGCACTCTGGCAGCTGGTTGCACTAGTTCGGACCTTGTCTGAGGTGAGGTGACGAGGTACACACTCATGCTTCGGGGGGGTTGGTATGGTTCCTGACAGTTTGGTGAACAGTGCAGGCTGACATGTCTGTGTTAGCCCCTGCAACAAGGGGAATATCCTTGTAGGCACCCTATTAGCTGGTTGCATTAGTTCGGACCTTGCATGAAGTGAGGTGACAAGGTACACACTCATGCTTCGGGGGGGTTGGTATGGTTCCTGACAGTTTGGTGAACAGTGCAGGCTGACGTGACTGTGTTAGCCACTGCAACAAGAGCCGTAACCTTGTAGGCACCTGGTAGCTGGTTGCACTCGTTCGGACCTTGCCTGAGGTGAGGTGACGAGGTACACACTCATGCTCGGGGGGGTTTGAAATGTTCCTGACAGTTTGGTGAACAGTGCAGGCTGACGTGTGTGTGTTAGCCCCTGCAACAAGGGGTGTAACCTTGTAGGCATCCTGGTATCTGGTTTCACTAGTTCGGACCTTGCCTGAGGTGAGGTGACGAGGTACACACTCATGCTTCGGGGGGGTTTGTATGGTTCCTGACAGTTTGGTGAACAGTGCAAGCTGACGTGTCTGTGTTAGCCCTGCAAAAAGGGGCGTAACCTTTCAGGCACCCTGGTAGCTGGTTGCTTAGTTCTGACCCTGCCTGAAGTGAGGTGAAGAGGTACACATTCATGTTTCGGGAGGGTTTAGTATGGTTCCTTGACAGTTTGGTGAACATTGCAGGCTGACATGTCTGTGTTAGCCACTGCAACAAGGGGCGTAACCTTGTAGGCACCCTATTAGCTGGTTGCACTAGTTCGGCCCTTGCCTGAGGTGAGGTGACGAGGTACACACTCATGCTTCGGGGGGGTTTGTATGGTTCCTGACAGTTTGGTGAACAGTGCAGGCTGACGTGTCTGTGTTAGCCCCTGCAACAAGGGCTGTAAACCTTGTAGGCACCCTTATTAGCTGGTTGCATTAGTTCGGACCTTGCCTGAGGTGTAGGTGACGAGGTACACATTCATTCGTTCGGGGGGGGGTTTTGGTGTATGGTTCCTGACAGTTTGGTGAACAGTGCGGGCTGACATGTCTGTGTTAGCCACTGCAACAAGGGGTGTAACCTTATAGGCACTCTGGTAGCTGGTTGCACTAGTTCAGACCTTGCCTGAGGTGAGGTGACGAGGTACACATTCATTCTTCGGGGGGGTTAGTATGGTTTCTGACAGTTTGGTGAACAGTGCAGGTTGACATGTCTGTGTTAGCCCCTGCAACAAGGGGCGTAACCTTGTAGGCATCCTGGTAGCTGGTTGCACTAGTTCGGACCTTGCCTGAGGTGAGGTGACGAGGTACACGTTCATGCTTCGGTGGGGTTGGTATGGTTCCTGACAGTTTGGTGAACAGTGCAGGCTGACATGTCTGTGTTAGCCCCTGCAACAAGGGGCGTAACCTTGTAGGCATCCTGGTAGCTGGTTGCACTAGTTCGGACCTTGCCTGAGGTGAGGTGACGAGGTACACACTCATGCTTCGGGGGGGTTGGTATGGTTCCTGACAGTTTGGTGAACAGTGTAAGCTGACATGTCTGTGTTAGCCCCGCAACAAGGGGCGTAACCTTGTAGGCACCCTGGTAGCTGGTTGCTCTAGTTCAAACCTTGCCTGAGGTGAAGTGACGAGGTACACACTCATGCTTCGGAGGTGTTGGAATGGTTCCTGACAGTTTGGTGAACAGTGCAGGCTGACGTGTGTGTGTTAGCCCCTGCAACAAGGGGCGTAACCTTGTTGGCACTCTGGTAGCTGGTTGCACTAGTTCGGACCTTGCCTGAGGTGTGGTGATGAGGTACACATACTAGCTTCGGGGAGGGGGGGGGGGTTAGTATGGTTCCTGACAGTTTGGTGAACAGTGCAGTCTGACATGTCTGTGTTAGCCCCTGCAACAAGGGGCGTAACCTTGTATGCACCCTTATAGCTGGTTGCATTAGTTCGGACCTTGCCTGAGGTGAGGTGACGAGGTACACACTCATGCTTCGGGGGGATTGGTATGGTTCCTGACAATTTGGTGAACAGTGCAGGCTGGCATGTCTGTGTTAACCCCTGCAACCAGGGGCGTAACCTTGTAGGCACCCTGGTAGCTTGTTGCATTAGTTCGGACCTTGCCTGAGGTGAGGTGATGAGGTACACATACTAGCTTCGGGGGGGGGGGGGTTAGAATAAATTTCCTGACAGTTTGGTGAACAGTGCAGGCTGACGTGTCTGTGTTAGCCCCTGCAACAAGGGGCGTAACCTTGTAGGCACTCTGGTAGCTGGTTGCACTAGTTCGGACATTGCCTGAGGTTAAGTGACGAGGTACACACTCATGCTTCGCGGGGGTTGGTATGGTTCCTGACAGTTTGGTGATCAGTGCAGGCTGACATGTCTGTGTTAGCTCCTGCAACAAGTGGCGTAACCTTGTAGGCATTCTGGTATCTGGTTGCACTAGTTCGGACCTTGCCTGAGGTGAGTTGACGAGGTACACGTTCATGCTTCGGGGGGGTTGGTATGGTTCCTGACAGTTTGGTGAACAGTGCAGGCTGACGTGTCTGTGTTAGCCCCTGCAACAAGGGCGTAACCTTGTAGGCACTCTGGTAGCTGGTTGCACTAGTTCGGACCTTGCCTGAGGTGAGGTGACGAGGTACACACTCATGCTTCGGTGGGGGGTTGGTATGGTTCCTGACAGTTTGGTGAACAGTGCAGGCTGACGTGTCTGTGTTAGCCCCTGCAACAAGGGGCGTAACCTTGTAGGCACCCTGTAGCTGGTTGCATAGTTCGGACCTTGCCTGAGGTGAGGTGACGAGGTACACTCATGCTTCGGGGGGTTGGTATGGTTCCTGACAGTTTGGTGAACAGTGCAGGCTGACGTGTCTGTGTTAGCCCCTGCAACAAGGGGCGTAACCTTGTAGGCACCTGGTAGCTGGTTGCATAGTTCGGACCTTGCCTGAGGTGAGGTGACGAGGTACACATTCATGCTTCGGGGGGTTGTTATGGTTCCTGACAGTTTGGTGAACAGTGCAGGCTGACATGTCTGTGTTAGCCCCTGCAACAAGGGGCGTAACCTTGTAGGCACCTGGTAGCTGGTTGCACTAGTTCGGACCTTGCCTGAGGTGAGGTGACGAGGTACACATCATGCTTCGGGGGGGTTGGTATGGTTCCTGACAGTTTGGTGAACAGTGCAGGCTGACGTGTCTGTGTTAGCCCCTGCAACAAGGGGCGTAACCTTGTAGGCACTTGGTAGCTGGTTGCACTAGTTCGGACCTTGCCTGAGGTGAGGTGACGAGGTACACGTTCATGCTTCGGGGGGGGTTGGTATGTTCCTGACAGTTTGGTGAACAGTGCAGGCTGACGTGTCTGTGTTAGCCCTGCAACAAGGGGCGTAACCTTGTAGGCACCTGGTAGCTGGTTGCACTAGTTCGGACCTTGCCTGAGGTGAGGTGACGAGGTAACACTCATGCTTCGGGGGGTGTTGGTATGGTTCCTGACAGTTTGGTGAACAGTGCAGGCTGACGTGTCTGTGTTAGCCCCTGCAACAGGCGTAACCTTGTAGGCACTGTGTTGCACTAGTTCGACCTTGCTGAGTAGGTGAGAGGTAATCATGTCGGGGGTTGTATGTTCTGACAGTTGGTGAACAGTGCAGGGAGGTTGTTAGCCTAACAGGGTAACCTTTAGGCACTTGGTGCATAGTTCGGACTCTGAGGTAGTGCGAGACATATGTTCGGGGGTGTATGGTTCTGACAGTTGGGACGTGCAGGCTGATGTCTGTGTTGCCTGCAAGGGGTACCTTGTAGGCTTAGCTGGTTGCATAGTTGACTTGTGAGGTAGGTGCGAGGAACATCATGCTCGGGGTGTATGTCTGCAGTTGGTGACAGTGCAGGTGAGTTGTGTTAGCCTGAACAAGGGCGTAACTGTACTTAGTGGTTCTGTTCGCTTGCTGGGTGAGGTGACGAGGTACACTCTGTTGGGGGTGGTGTTCCTGACAGTTTGGTGAACGTGCAGGCTGATGTCTGTTAGCCTAACAGGGGTAACTGGCACTGCGGTTGCATATTCGGACTGCGAGGTGAGGTGAGAGGTACACTCATGTTCGGGGGGGTATGTTCTGAGTTGGTGAAAGTGCAGGTGATGTCTGTTAGCCTGCAACAGGGTACCTTGTGGACTATGCTGGTGCATAGTCGGACCTTGCTGAGTGAGGTGACAGGACACTCATGCTTCGGGGGGTTGGTTGTTCTGACGTTTGGTGAACAGTGCGGTGATGTCTGTGTTAGCCCTGAACAAGGGTAACTTTGCACTTAGTGTTGCATGTTCGGACTTGCCTGAGGTGGTGAGGGTCAATCATGTTCGGGGGGGTTGTATGTTCTGACAGTTTGGTGAACAGTGCAGGTGACTGTTGTGTTAGCCCTGCAACAGGGTACTTGTAGCACTTGCTGTTGCATGTTCGACTTGCTGGGTGGTGACGAGGTACACTCATGTTCGGGGGTTGTATGGTTCCTGACAGTTTGGTGACAGTGCAGCTGAGTGTCTTGTTAGCCCTCAACAAGGCGTACCTTGTAGCCTTAGTGGTTGCATAGTCGACCTTGCTGAGGTGAGTGACGGGTACATCATGTTCGGGGGTTTATGGTTCTGACGTTTGGGAACAGTGCGTGCTGTCTGTGTAGCCCGGTGGGCGAATTTGTAGTCAGGTAGCTGTCTTGTTGCCTGAAAGGGCGTAACTTACTGTGTGGTTGATGTTCGACTTCGAGTAGGTGGGAGCAACAGCATGCTGGGGGTTGTGGTTCTGAAGTTGGTAACATGCGGTGTTTTGTCCTAAAGGGCGTACCGTGACATCTGGTTGCCATTGGACCTGAGGTGAGGTCCTCTTCGGGTGGAGTACATTTGTGACGGAGGTGGTGTTGCTTGAAGGCGGTGTGTCTTGTGACTGCAAAGGACTGAGGACAAAGTGTTGGTTGTTGTCCTGAAGTTGGTAACGTAGGTGTGTTGGTTGCTAAGGGGTACTTGTTGCACTGTCAGCGATTGAGGACTATGGTACATTGCTTGGGGGGTCTACATTTGTCGGGGTGATGTTTACTGACAGGGGTGACTGTTGTTTAGCTGAACAGTTATTGTGGTGGTGACAGTTCACTTGCAGGGGGGGGTATCTGCAGTTGGGGGGGGGTGATGTCCTGAGTTTGGTGAACAGTGCGTACTGCTGTGAGGTTGCCTGTCGGACTTGCTGAGTGAGGTGACAGGTACGCATCTTGGGGCGGGGTTGTGTTCCTGCATTGGTGAACGT